>JABSTQ010004437.1:0-28690 GCA_013358835.2 Ixodes persulcatus | reverse complement strand
CGGCAGTCAGAAAGCTTAAGTGCATATTCGCGGACTCCGCCACCGTGTTCGCGGACCTCAGGAGTCTTGATTACCCTATTTTCCGCATGTGCTCCGTACTCAGTGCGTATAGTCCGCCGCGGATATAGGCTGTGCAATCAAATGCTTATGCTTGGATAGTCTGCACCAGGTGCATGCATAGTCGGAACCGCATACCAGACTTGTACGTAACTTAAATACTCTACTCAAGTTACTGTATCTTTAATACTTTTGTAACTTGGTATCTTGCAAATACTTTCAAACGTCAGTATTTAGTACTTTAACTTAAATACTTTTTTCAAGTAACTTGTTCTCATTTTAAAGTTACTTTTAAGTTACTTTCTATTTTTTATTTTGTTTAGAGGCGGGAAGCTTAGAAAATATTGAACTCCAGTTATTTTGGCTAGGCGCCCTGCCATTGCATATACATTTTGTGCCAGGTAATACAGCGCACTTCCGTGATTCTGCTGTAAGAGGTGACACGGAGAAGCAGGTGTCGCAGCCTCAAGCCGAGCGGACGCGTATCGTGTTTTCTAACTGGGAAAAACGTCAAAGCACATTTTCTTACAATTGGTTTGTGGACAAGCCCAAAAGCAACAGAGATTTCGAAGCAGAAGGGCATGCGGATGAAAGCATAAGATATGTACAAGGCTACAAGCCAGAGGGAGGGCACTTGTCTCGGAGAGGGGGTGGGTTCTACAAGTGTCTGGTAAGAGCCGGAGTTTATTTTTCTATGTTATGGAGCATATAAAAGAAAGCCTTCCAGCTTCAGAAATGTCTTTGCATCCGCACGCAGTCGCACACACCGCTCGTTCGTTTCACTAGGCTCTCTTCGCACACAAGACTCCTAAGACGCGACTAAGCTTTTTGGTAATGGCGTTTTGATTTTCATTTTTGCAAGTGAATAAAGGTTGATTGAATGACGTTTTTATTTTTGTTTAATTCGTAGTTACTTGGGACCTCCTTGAAGCCTGAGTGGCAGCCCAAGTCTAGCTAAGAGATTTCCAGGAGATTTCCATAGTAGCTGTGAGGAATAATTTTTTCTGACTTCGGTTGTGCATGACAATGAATTGCAGAGAAAATTGTAACTTCAGAGTATCTTTAAAGTAACAAGTTACGTTTTTGGAGTATTTTGTACTTTAGTCAATCACTTTACAAATTTGAGTGTTTAGTACTCTACTCAGTTACTATTTTTCGTGGTACTCAGTAACTTAACTTAAATACTTTTAGTGAGTATCTTGTACAAGCCTGCCGCATACATACTCCGTGCCCTATACATCAACTCAACTATCTGACCCCACGCAACTGCGCAGGCGCAGTGCCCGCACGCAATGTGGGAAAACGCGGACTTGTCTATAGACCAGTGTGTTGGTCGATAAGCAGTCCGCACGCATATTTCGCATGAAAAATATATCTCCTCGAACACCTAGACACAATGACAGCTTTATTCGAAAACAAAAAAGCCTTGTATTAGGTGGAAATCATTATTAATATATTCTGTCTTTCACAAAGTTCGTGAAATCTTGTCTTAATGTATGATCATTAAAAACTAAATGCTTCTATAGTCAGCACTTTTAGATAGTCTGTACGGCATGCAATTTTAACGCGGGTAGACGTGATTTTTTCGCAAACCTGCTTATTAGAGCCGGGTCACAACAACCAAAGGTTCGAACAGTGTGGACAAAAAATCATGATTTAAGAAAAACGTAAATAAGATTTACATATGATTTGAATCAGCTTAATTTAATATAAATCAATGTAGCTTGAAAATAGTGATTCAGTATCGCTGGATGTATTTTCTTAAAATGGCAGATTCGTCGATTATTCAGCCCGATCATTGAAAACAATGCGGAATAAAGATTTGCTGTAACCTAAAGTGCAGTATAATTAGAAACGTTTTATTGATGTAAGCCAACGTTACTAGAATACACAGTTGGGAAACTTCCATAGGAGCCTGCTTTGAAAAAGTGGCTCCGATCCGCACTCGAGCACCAAACTGATTGGTGAGTGTACCAAATTTCAAAGGCGGTGACACTGCTGTTACTAATAACTACCGCCCTATATCTTTATTGTCTGGATTTTCTAAGGTCTTTGAACGCGTTATGTACAACCAAATTCATTTTTGCCGTCGCCAAAAATTTGTAGCTTGCCAGAACGGTTTCCTGACAGGACGGTTATTTGAAACTAATTTGTGCACTTTTTGTAATTTCTGTGGCTCTGACGGTTCTTTGCAAAATGAAGTCATGTTTTTTTTTTGTTCTTTTAAACTTTTTTTGGGAGTGCTACTTTTCTCCCTTAACGTATTGTTCAATTTGGGTGCATTTGCACGCTGCCATCCTCATAACTCAAAAGGAATTACGCAGAGGATTTAGTGTTCATTGTCCGTTTTGCCTAATACAAATATCTGATAAAATTGGCCAAATAATTACGTTTTAATTAGTGCTCGAGAACGTGCTCCCGCACCTTCAACTGCTTCGGCACAGACAGTTGTCCCTGAGTAGAGCTGCACTCGAAGGGATTGAAACATATCCGGTTCATTGCGTTTTATTGCGTTAAAGAAGATAGCAGCAGTCACAGGTTACGCGCAAGCCGTCGAGCTTCGGATGTTGTGCGCGAGCACGAGCTCCAGTTGTACGACGACGCACCACTTGATTTAATCCTTGCGTTGGCGTTCGGCTGGAGTTCGTTTAATATAGACGATTGCAAACAGGGCATCTGGCGGCCGCCATGCTCTTCCTCGTGTGAGCAAGCACGTGGAATTCCAGGCCTGCCAAGGCTATCTTCACATGCATGGTGCACGTGCTTGCACGAATGGGGAACCAGCCGGGACGCCATGCTTGCAAACGTCTATAGACAATTCAGCACTCAAGCCTTCTAATATAGGAGGCGTTGGCCAGACTTGTACGGTACTCACTAACAAGTAATCGAATTACTCGTAACCGATTACATTTTGGAGTAATTCTGTAATATTTTGATTGCATTTATTAATAAGTAATCTCAACAGTAATCTGATTACTAGTGAAAGTGCTACAATTAATCGTGATAATTACTTTGTTTTCCTCATGTTTCTAATTGCTCCCTCAGTTCGTTCGAAGTGCCTACCCGTACGAAAATGTCGGATATGGCCCTGATATATTTTATATATGGCCATATCTGATAATATAAGGAGTCACATTTGGCCATAAACCGCCATATATGGGAGCAAATACGGCTATATATCAGCATCTAAGTGGGCAAATACTGCCGTATATCGCTATATACGCATGCGGATACGGCCATATGTCGCTGCATAAAAGTTCAAATACTACTTATATTGCCCATTCACAACATATATGGGTTAAAATATATCCCCTGATAATGATATTAGCGCCCGTTTCGGTCGTGCAAGCCAAAAGTTACAGGTATGTACTCGAGAAGACACAAGTTTATTTATCTATATTGCATGAGTCTCATGTAATTGGTTAACTATTGTTAACATCCTTAAAGTGAAGTTATTCCAGATATTTGGACCAATTAATCAGTTGCTCATTTTGAAGATTGAAAGACAAATGAAATTGGTAGTATGTTTGACGTGTAACAATATGACGAAGTGCGTAAGATTGGAAAGCGAGTTAATAAAATAATGGATTTTAGATCGCAGCTCTTAAGCGCCCGTTTCCGCGTTAAAGGGGGTGCTCAAAATTTTCTTCAGCGTCCCCTTTCCTCCTCCATTTCCCTCCTCGCTTTTTACGGCCTTCTCGCAGGAGTGCTAATGGGCTTACGGGCCCCGAAAAAAATCTTTGTAACCCTTCAAGGTTCTCTGCTTCAATCCCATACATTCGGGATTAGTTAGGCAGGCTGGATATGAGCTCGGAAGGGTTCGGGCTGGCTCGCTTTTTTCCTTTGTTTACACTCTTTCTGCAGCTCTAAAACACACTCCTATGCTTCCGCGTGGGGCCACATACGCTACAACACCGCATGTCTATCTCGAGTGAACCGAACTTGAACATCAAAACATAAGAAAAAAAAGCTGGGTGTTTTATCTGAATTTTGAGCTCAACCCACAGAGTTGAAAATTGGTCGTTCTAACAACGGCACACTGAAGAGTGATTGTATCTCTACTTCGTCTTATGTGTTCAAAGTAATAATCATGAGTAAATACAAGTCGAAAATATTGCAGTAGGAGGGCAAAGCATGTAAAATTAGTTGCATTTTGACAATATAGTCATGTATCAAAATGAACACAGTCTGACCATTTTTTGCGCATAATATATGGGTTCGCACTACAGGTGTTTTCTAGAGTGACGGCCGCCTCGTTGAAGCAACTAAGAAGAGTAAAAAACAAACTTCCATAAAAAGTGAATCGATTAATGATATATTTCATGTATCTTCAGCCTTTGAAAAAATTTCTTCGTGGCCACTTGCATCTAGTTTCTGTCAACAAATGTAACTGAAACCTCGACAGCCGACAAATATGTTGCGTATCAGCAAAGAGAGCGGAAAAGACTGAGATTGAATCGCCAAATCACAATTTTCTTCGCGTAAAATAGTGCAACTAGCTATACTAGAACATTATGCTATTTATCAAAAGAGAGCAAGTATTACGAAGTTTTCATTCTCTTGTGTTCCCATTTGTTTGCAGATTAAGAAATTGAATGCCCAGATAGCCTCTGCAGCCCTTGCATAATTTGGCGTTACAGAGCGACTTAACCGGGCCAGTTTTCGATCCGCGGTTTTCGGGCGGAAAGAAAACGAATTGCGAGCCACAAATTGTGTTCTGGGTAGTTGGGCTCTCATATCATCGCACCGTGATTTTTTATATAAACAAACTGAAAACCTTACGCCAATGAAACCAACTTTATGTTGTTAGCAAACGTCTTGCGAGAGTTGCAGTATTTTTATTTAAGCCTAATAAAGTAAATGTTTAGGACTAATTACCCAACTTTTTTAATGTATTAAGAACCGAAATGTCACTTGGAAAGTTCTAGAGCTCCTTGAGAAACACCCGAGTTAGCTGTTTGTACTGATTAAAAAGCGCGACAGGACAACGGACAGAGAAGGAGACACAGACACAGCGCTCCTTCCAGTCTCCTTCTCTGTCCGTTGTCCTGTCGCGCTTTTTAATCAGTATGAATCACCAACTTGCCCAACTTTCTACCCTCGTTAGCTGTTTGCAACGTGATACGGCTCGCGTGGGTTTCTTCTGACCAGTAATAAAGCTTATGAAACATGACAAAATACCCCGCGATAAAGCGCCCGCCCCATCATAGTCTTAATTTCGAATGCGCCTAACTTTTTTCTTTATAGGCCAAAAAAAAAGATGCACGCAAGACGCGTGCTTCACGTTTTTTATATCAGAACAAAACTGTTTTATAAACAGCGTTTTGTTTTCTTTTTTTCTTTTTGTTCACTTCTAGGTATTAGAAAAAACGTGCAAATTGACGCAATTGCGTTTTGCGGATGTGAGCTATACAGCCAGGCGAGAATTAGGTTGAAGAAAAAACGCAACAAATACCGTCTGATTACTTAACATTTGCTAAGAACTTTTAATTATAAAAGAAAACGACATAGTTTATTTAGAAAGTTGTTGAACATAATCGAAAGAGGGGGTCACCAAATCGTCCAGTGAAAATTAATGCAATTGCGGTTTGTTTACGTGAGCTATACGGCCAGGCAAAGATTAGGTTCAAGAAAGAATTCAACTAAAAACCGACTGCCAGGCGAAGATTACGTTCAACAAAGAATGCAACTAAAAACTGACTGATTGCTTAAATTTCGCTAATTAACCTTTTAATTAGAAAAGAAAACGGCACAGCGAATTCAGAAAGTTGTTGGGCATAATCGAAAGGTCACCAAACCGTCCCTTCTTAAAAGGATGTAACGCGCGTACACTATTATACGGCGTCCTGAAAAACCTCCTAACATGGGCGCGAGAATATACTTCTGATTTGATGTGGCCTCCATCTTCACGTGGCACAGCCCTACGCCATGAAGCCTAAACGATACATCAAGCGCATTGCTGTGACAACCCCACCGTTGAAGGAGCGAGATAAGAAGGCACAGGTCCCTTTGCGAGGAGCACGGCGGCCGAAGACATTGCGGTAACGCGATTCGCGTCCAAGTTAGGTTTTTAAGGACGCCGCCAACTACTTCACGTGCGTTACACCTCTTTAAAAATAAATGATTTTGTGTTTTTGATGACTACAAATAAGACACAAACCGCAAAACGACATCTAATTTGAATACACTTATTTTGTACCCCCCACGCCTTCTTTATTCCCTAATGAACTACAAGTGATAGTTACATTGTGTTTCGTCGTGTGAGGTTATTAACAATTTATTATTAAAAAACTTATTAACAGTCGAAGCTATACGATTACGCGGTGGAGGCTCATTTGAAGATACTCAAAATTGTTCTGAGCTATCGTACACAAACAACTACCCAAGCTTCTTGCTGTTTGGGGCCTTTCCTACACGCAGTACCAATAATAACGCCAAAACCTTATAGAGTAGACCACCTCTATTGACTCAACGCGCAAACACGATGAACCATAGCGTCTAACGTCTCCGAACATCACGCATGATAATGCTGCGCCTAACAAAGTCACTTAGGTCGTATATCAGTAAGTGAACGCGTGGATGAGTGACCAAGTCTACAAAATTATGAAGTGAAGAAAATGAATTTCTGGCTAAAATACTGCTTACTACGTTTGAGAGAAAAAAAATACGTTTTTGATCGTCCATGCATTAGAATGTCAGTGCACCTGAATAGCCGCGCACCGAGAAGTCTCACATCGAAAAGTCTCTGCCGCAAATAGTCCGTACACCGAAATGTCTGCGCCCCGAAAATTCCGTACCGAAATGTCCCACAGCAAACGCTCTACACCGAAAAGTGCTAGACCCCCACTGATAGGATCCTCCGTCACCCCTGCCCGTCCACGAACCATAATGATTCAGAAACACTGGTCTATGGAACGAGATCCCTGAGATACCGAAAATCGCCGCTCGCACTTCCCGTTGTCGACATGAATTCGCCTAAACAACGAAAGATGCCAAATCAGATATTTATAACAATATTGATACTTTAATGACCATTTCTTTGAACAGAACAAGTTATTTGTGCTCTCACAACAGCAAGAATCGCCCTCCAAACCCATGCTAAAAAAAGCCAATCGAACTCGTTGGGAAGAGCCAGTGCCAAGCTCGCTCAAAACAGCTCCTCGGGTGGTTCAGCGTCTTGTCCCGGGTGTGCAGGCTGGCTTCTGGAGAATCCTTTCAAATCCTTCAAGCTTTCATTACCCCCTCCCCCCCCCCCCCCCCAAACCTGCACAAAAAATATCAAACAGCTAACCAAAATGAAAGTGGCGAGGAGGAAACGAGAGGCGATTTTCTCTTTTTTGCAGTGGCGAGGAGGAAACTGTCGGTCGTGTTCCTTCTCTCTGCTTGCGGGCGGCCTTTAAGCGGTGTCGGCGTCGCCGTCGGCATCACTGTAACCGCTCCGCTAAATTTAGCAGGAAATTGAATTGGTGCTTATGCTACGTGACGTCAATTTTCCCGCTAAATCTAGCAGTGAAACTAATTTTGTTCATGTTTCCCCGCTAAATTTAGCTGGGAAACATGAACCGTTAGCTTACTGAAGATGCAAGACGCTACTTCGTCGTCGCGAATCCTTTTCCCTTCGAACGGCTGCGAAGCCGTTGCGCCCGGAGTACCCTACCCAGCATCTTTCAAAAACCATTCGTGCAGCATCGCAACCTTCCGTTTGCGAGCGTCGGCGATTCATTGTGTGTGGAAAGTCTGAAGATGTACCGTCTGTGGTGTCTTTTATGTGTAACTCTTTCGTAAAAAAAAAATTGAAGTTCAAAAACGCGAACCTAACAGTGTACACATAATTTTAAATTTATTGGTAAATATATATATATATATATATACATACATATATATTAATCTGTGGACATCGTACGCAAAAAATAGTCGCGGATAGTTTTTCATTTAAAATTATATTTTGGGCTGGACAGCTTTTTTGAAAGTTCAAAAGCTGGACTTCATAACGCTGTCTTGTTCACTGGGTGTTGACAGCAGGGTAGACGCTATGCGTGTTTTAGGCCAATCGTGTCTCCGGTTAGGGTCACCTGCCTACAGTCTAGATGCTGGTGATAAGGCAGAACATGGCACCTGCCTCAAGCCCAAGGCAACACATAGCATTCACTGCACTATCAACCTTGGGTACAACTGACTGATCCTTTCGTTGTGGTCATTGTTGGGAGGCCCCAGAAGATAAGCCGATAAGCCTGTGCACTCCCGTTTTGGCCTTTCCTTCTCTCCTTTTCTCTCCCTCCCTAAGCTGAAAGCGTGGTAGAACGTGCGCCCTTTCCGAACCAATCAGCCATAGACTTTTTATCGCTTGACTCCGCTCTCTGTGCGCGGGAAATGGCAGGAGCGTGGTCACGTGGTGTGACGGATGACGGATCAGCCGTTGGCAATCTCGAAATGTGTTCTGCCGGACCTGGTTTGGCGTGTGTTGCGCCCTGCGTGGCTGCTGCGGATTTCTGCTTCTGCAGTAAATTCGAAACGTCCGACCCGTGATATTCGCAACAAGTGATGCGTTTAGTGTTCGGTTCTACAAATGACAGCTTGTGCTACATCGCGTTGAATCTTCACGGAAACCTTCCTTTTCGTTTTTGTGTTTGAGTGGTGGTTCTGCCGTGGCCGTGCCGACATATATCTCGGATTACACCTTTCCAGTCCCGTCTCGTCAACGCAAGTGCGCTGCGACCTACTTCGCGACAATTGATAGTTTTCTTATAGGTACTCTTCCAGATTATCTCTAGAATTGAGCCGTGTCTATCTCCTGGCAGCCGGGAGAATAATTTCTTCGAAATTCTACAATCATATCACAACTGCAGGTAGAATACTGATTTTTTTATTCTCCCTGCGTTTCGTGATAACACGTTCCACGGCCACCTTCTCGTGGATACACGTTTCATGGACAAACGTTTCGTCGACATTAACGTTTGATCGACATTCGTTAAGCGAATTTCGATCAAAGTCCAGATATGTCATCTTCGTAAAGGGTACCGAGGTTTCCTCGAGCCAAATCTCTGACAAGAGGATGGTCCACCCAAATTGGTGGATTAAGACGAAATTCATAATTCGCTGATTATAATCCAGTAGTGAGCAGTACAAACGACCCGTTTTGGAACCGGCAGAAATCTCTGTCGTTTTGCAAATCTGAAGTGACCTGACAGGTAACGGTTACTTTTTAAGGTAACTGCCAATTACCCTTCGTCTTGAGTAATCAAGTAATCTAACTTATTTTTTTTAAGAGAGAGTATTTACAATTTTGATCGTTTTTTTTTTGTTCTCGAGTGACACGTGTTAGGCTTGCATTGGCTAATAGCACTCGACGCTCCCACTCTCGCCCCTCTACATTGTATAGGTGTGTGACGCTACGGGGACAAGAACAAGGGAGGGAGATCCCGTAATTCGTTACGCGCTTCACACGCCACCTTTCGGCAGTTTTGGAGATGGTCACTTGAGAAAAAAACAACGCCTATAGTTACGTCCATCGAAAGCTTTTGGCCCCTTGTTGGTGCCTTTCCAGCTCGCGAAGAAGCGCTCCCCCGGCAGTAGAGCACGCGGCGAGAAAGTATAAACGTATTCACACGGCCAGCATAACGGAAAATAACGGTAATCAGCCCACACATTGAGCGCGTGCCTGAGTGCCACGCGCGGACTATTATTGACTGACTGATTTGCCACCGACCATAGAGGGGTTTTCACACCGGGGAGAAATCCCTCCCTTTGCTCCCCGAGTCGTGTATCACATGGCAACGACGTCACGTGGATGCAGTTTTGTAGCTACTTGATTGGCTTCTTCGGATCAAACCGTTCACTGTGCTTGGACTTGAAGCGAAGTATAGTACCGAGTCTCTGACAACCGGCACGTGACTTTCGAAATGGCGCTATTGCGACGTAATCAAAGCCCTTCAGGCTGCGGTTCCACTGCTAATACATCACACGCAAGACAGTCCGCAGACAGGGTCTGAGGCGCGTGTCTTCATTTGATGGCGGTCAGGTCCCATTAGTCATACGAAAAACCTTCTGAAGACATGTTCGAATCATACAAGTGTATAAAGCAAACATGATTCGAACATGCCTCAGTCGCGTCCGCGGGTAATTTTGTCACCATGTCTGCAGCGAACGCCGTCCCTCATGTATAATGTAAGAGCAGTGAGACAGCGGCTTAAGACATGCAGAAACAAAAAGATTTCAAGCCGTCTTGGAATGCGAGAGGCGGCTTGTGTCCGTAAACGGGAGAATTGTCTCTCTCTACTCACTTCTCGTACTCTGGCTTGAGTCCGCACTCCTGGTATTCGCCTGGGACCTCGTGGACTCCGACGAAGAGCAGCAGATGCGCGTTGAAGGCGAAGCTGCAGACCGCAGTCGCCAGGATGGCCAGCTTGGGTCTCAGCCTCGTTGAGCCCAGCTGCAGCCGCCACAGCGGGTAGCGGATGGCCACGAAGCGCTCTGCCGTGAAGCCCACCGTCAGCCATACAGAGCAGCAGCTGAAGGCCGACGATAGGAAGACCAGGATCTGGCACCCACCCCGCCGGTACACCTGGGCAATGGGGAAATGTTGGCCTACTTAAGAAGTGCAAGGGGTGCGAAAAGCAAGTGAATGCGTCCACCGACCAGCAGGATGTAGCGGCAAGACCACCGCCTGAAGAACTCTTCCTCGCGCCACCAAAAGAGCTCGGAGTCTAAGGGGGCTCAGCGGGGTACCCCGCAATAAAGTAATTGTATGTGCTCCGCCTTGCAGAGCAGAGTACCGCAATGGTGCTTCTAGGGCGGCCCTGTTGGACCCAAAGCCGCACTGTGGGAAGCGACCGTCGCTTCTGCAAGAGCCCAGGATGCGCGAGCTACGCGATCGTTCTCCGTGTCATCTTCCCAGATTGTGAAAATATGTTTCAATACACCGCTCGCGTCATAAAAAAACGCAATTATGCTTTGTGCTGCGGCTACACATACTGTTGAATGATCAAGGAGCCTTCCAGTTCGTTCTATTTTAGTGTAGAATGTATATTTCGCAAACGCAAAGCGAGAAACATAATCCGTCCGAAACACGGCGCCTGCAAGGCCGCGTTCCCCGCACGGAGGTTGGATCCAGTTCCCTGAACTCGACCGCTTCTCAGCAAATACGGAGTTGGCGGCGAAAGGAAAAGGAACGGGATATTCTGACCCTCCAAGCAGAGCTATACAGTTAATCTACCCCGCAATCAAGAGAGCACAGGCCACACTGCACGAGAGCGTCATTACTGGCCAGCTTCCGCACTTCGATTCTGCCAAAGAACCATTTGGCCAACTGCCAACCGGTGCAGGGCGAAGCCCCCGCGGGGGTACCTACTGCCCAACACAAAATTCCAGATGCCCATACCCGGAAGCCATGGTGCACCATGCGCCAAAATGAGAGCGCAACGGGATAATCGAAAAAAACAAAAAAAAACATTGGTGTTTGTCTTCACCTGCCCGAAATTGGGGCACTTAGGGTCGGGAACAATGCCCCAGCGGTGGAGTCATTGTCTTGTTGGAAGAAAACCCCAGCCCCAACGCCACTCAGAATCCTCCATAGGTCGGGGAACGCCACGAGAAATCAAAGAGATCCACGGAAAGGCGTTCGTCCGATCCCTCTCCTCAAGAGTAGTCCGGGTCACTCAGAGCTCCTCGACGACACAAGCTGGTAGAACTTCGTGCAATTCCTTGTCTAGTGACGCCTGTCTCAACTCCTCATGGCAAGCCAGCACCGCTTGGTAAAACGATGGCGTCACTTCTGCGCACGGGTAAAGGTTTCCCAACCGCGCGAGGAAAAGGCATTCGGCCCGAGGGCCCTAGAAAATAAAGAGCCAGGAACCGTACTGGGTGGACCGTGTCATTTAACACCCCTGGAACAGCGAAGAGAGAGCAGGAGGCAGACAGTGCCGACCTTGTCACTAGCTCAGTGCCCCTGCTCCAGTAAAGCCGGAAGAGACATGAGGTAACACGCCGGGTGAACCGGGGACGGGGACGTGCTACGTGAGCGTCATAGAAAACTTGCTCACAAAGCACAGCTCTTACTAGGTAAGCTCTGTCGCGGAGACAGAGTGTAAAGGTGCCCGCAACAGCAACCAGACTTTCAAGTGCGGAGGCCACAACCTCCCACGTGCGGGGTGCCACTCCACGAGAGTCGAAAAGCACGCCGAGAACTTGGAGCTCGTTCACGACCTGGATACCCGCAGGTACAGCGGAAGGGGAACGTCCCAACCCTACCAAAAAGAACGGTTCGAAATCAATCCGGAGAACTAAATCCTGTTTAAAATCAATCCTGAGACAGTCCGGAAAGAGGTACTGCGGTTTGCACAAACCGGGATTTTTCGACTCCGGTTTAAAGTCAAACTGTAGAAAATCCAGACAGACAATCTCCGGTTTGTACAAACGGGGATTTAAGAGCGCAGCTCTTAGGCGCCTGTTTCCGGCTTGAGTGGCGTCGCCGTCGCCGCCGGCGTAACCGCGCGGTGTATTATGGGAAATGTCTCATAATGCAGCGCGCGGGACTCATGACGTCACGAGGGTCACGTGACCTCACGCGGGTCACGTGACCTCCCGTCACGCGTTGCATTATCGAAAACGTCCCATGATGCAACGCGCGGGGAGGAGAAGGAGGGGGTGGAGGAGGGAGGAAGATGGGCATACCCCCTCCCCTCTGTACCCTCCCCTCCTCTTCCTCCTCAAGAGCTGCGCTCTAATTCAGTGTTACAGGGTGTTGTAAACGTCTTTCACTTTTTTCTAGTCCGGCTGAAAGTCATACTGGAGAAAATCGGGATAGACCATCTCCGGTTTGCACAAACCGGAATTTCTGGACATTGGTTTAAAGTCAAACCTAAGAAAATCTGGAGAGACAATCTCCGGTTTGAACAAACCGGATGTCAACAACTCAAGTTCAAAAACAATCTGGAGAATGTCTGTACTGAAATTCTCCGGTTTCCACAAACGCTTCTTTGCCAAATTCAGTTGAAGAAAAAATAATTGGACGTAGTCTGAACAGGTAACCTTCGGTTCGCACAAGAGAAACATTGACAAGTCCGGTTGAAATAAAGTTGGAAATAATCCAACTCAGGACGAACTGCGTCGGGGTGCAGCTAATTAAGGCAAACTGATAGGCGGCGCCGAAGCGGAACATCACGGCGTTATCGTCCTTTCTGTTTACGAGCCATCGCAAAAAAATATATAAAAAGAGTGCATATAATGTATGTCTCCCGCGCTTCGTTCCGATTCTCTATAGACCGACACGCGGCGCGGCTCTGTTTACCTACACGGCCGGCCGGAATGGCCGCGATGCGCAGAAGCTATGTGGGCAGAAGTGGCGAGGCTCTCCATGTTTTCGCCATTCGTTCTATGGCGTGCGCTCATTGTTTACGTTGTACAGACGCTTCTAACTTTATTTGTGCGTCGTATTTCCTGCAAACGCGTTATGCCCAACTATTTGACAAAGTGTGATTGGACGGCGTTGCCTTCGACGATCTGTATGCCGTAAACAAGGCCTTGTGGAGTTCCGACGTGAAGTGGATGCCACCAACGCCGACGGCTTAGGTCGTCGTTTATTTTGTTTTTTTCGCCAAGCCAGTTCACGGCCGACACGGTGCAGGCGTACAGGTCCCTCGAGGCCTACAATTACTTCGAGCCGCTTTCCGCGCTGCCGGCGGGACCAGCAGACTGTGGGTCTGCTGAAAAGTATTTATTAATTAATTAAATAAATACACACACCGTCTTCGAGTCAAGTTATGTTATTTTATTTACCCTCATGACCACAAGGCATGACAAGCGGTAACGCTTTGTCCGTTCTGCAGTGTTGGCGGTAACGCCTTACAAGTAACAGCGTTACCGGGAACGCGTTACTTTTTTAAGTAACGTAGTAGCGTACTCGTTACTTTTTCAAAACAGTAAGAGGTAAGTACATACGTTACTATTTCGAGAAACGTGTAACGAAGTTACGTTGCTCGTTACTGCTTCTTCCCGAGTCTTAAAGAAATTTCACTTCAACTTTTTTCGTGTTTTAGGCGTCATAAGCCATGGGAAGTTTGGAGTTTTCTGCGTTTTTCCTTGCGGTTTTCTCACGAGTATTTTGGTGAGAGTGTAAAAATAGATAAAGTAATTATGTTCAGTTTCTGCATGAATATAATGTTTCTTTAAATATGAGCTTATATGAAAACTAAGCTGTACTGTCAAAACCGTAAAACGAGCTAAATCAGAATTAAAAAAGTAACGCAAAAATATCGTGTGATACTTTTATTTGTAACGGTAACGCGTTCCCTTTATTTTTAGGTAACGCAAGTCGTTAACGCGTTCCTTTTATTTGCAAGTAACGAGTAACGTATCTCGTTACTATTCTTCGGTAACGCCTACAACAGGGCCGCTCTGTCACCGATCTCCTTCCGCCTGGTAGCACGGGCGTTGCGAGCCACCGACGAGCGCTTGGCCGGTGCTTTGTGCGCGAACACCATGGGAACAAAATCCGGGTGGTCTCGATCAGACGATGGTTTCCCTGCGCATAAGCAAGCCTCGTGATGGAGATTAAGATGTAAGCCACACTTGCCTTCAAAGACGTTCTTGCCGCACAAACAGTCTGACGCCCGAGGCGACCATTCTTCTCGATGTACGGAATATTATCCACCTTCTGCGCCTTTCCGAGTCCGCCGGAAACTTGTGGAAACTCACTACGCTACTTTTGTTGTACCTTTCGATGCCATTAACGGCTACACAGCTTTGCGGCATGCTCAAATGCTATGACGCCCATGCAAAACGTGCGCGCTTCTGCCCACACCACTCTGCTCCAGCGCAATCGCAGCGCCATCGCAGCTCCGTGACGTCAAGCCCGCGTGTCGGTCTAAAGACGGAGGGCCGCAGCGCCTCTGCGCAGCGGCATGAGCAAAAAGATCAGGGCGCTGACTACCTGCCACGCACGAGAGCCAGCGCGTATACTCCGCTCTCCCTTAAGCTGAGACTGCAGCCAATGGCCAAGCAGGAGACCTCGAGGTCGCTGATTTGAAGCGTTCTTCCTCACAACGATAGCTCACCCTTGAATAACGTGACTATATTACCTCAGTTCTCGAACTACCCCGGAAGGGGGTACCCCCCCTCACTCCCTTCAGTCCGCCTCCCGTCGTTTGGAGCACCACCTAGATCTTCGTTTCATAGCTTTGTGTTTGATAGAGAACGGCGGAACGCCATCTAGACGCTGTGCTTCGAAACGTGCGTTTTCCATAGAATACACTGCAGTTAGCATAGCAGCCGCCCGGCGCGTCGAACAACGGTAGGCGAGTCGTGGTGATTGAGTGGGGGGGGGGGGGGGGGGGGGGTACTGTTCGTGCAAGCAGCGTCCACGACCAGTTCCGTAACTGAGCTAATCTAATAACGTTGCCATAGAAATGCATGTCTCAAAACAGGAGCGCGGGCTAGCTTGCGCTTGTAGTTTGCGAACAGAGCATAGACCTGTCCAAAAAATGGCTCTTGGCCGATTCCATTTTAAGTGTTCGTGAGTTATATGGCGCGTGGTTTTCTCGCTTTCCGAAGCGACGAACACGCACGTGCTGGGCTGTGAAGATAGCACGCTTGACTGTGATTTTGTAAACATTGGAAAGGTCTATAGATTTTTCCAAAAAATGGCTCTTGGCAGATTCCATTTTCAGTGTTCGTGAGTTATATGGCGCGTGATTTTCTCGCTTTCCGAAGCGACGAACACGCACTTGCTGGGCTGTGAAGATCGCACGCATGACTGCGATTTTGTAAACATTGAAAAAGTCTGTAGACCTTTCCAGAAAATGGCTCTTGGCCGATTCCATTTTCAGTGTTCGTGAGTTATATGGCGCGTGGTTTTCTCGCTTTCCGAAGCGACGAACATGCGCGTGCTGTTCTGAAGATATCACACGCTGGGCACAGGATTTGTAAATATTGGAAAGGTGTATAGTAAGCGCCTTTCAGGCATCTCGAAACGCGCACCACCTACGACTATCCTACGAAATGCAAAAGTCTACAAGAAAATACCTTCAAAGACATTTTTCAACAGCGCGACTACTGCAATCAATTTGGAGCACATTTTTGCATTCTTTTGTTCCAATTTTGTTTTTAAGGGGGGGGGGGGGGGGGGCGGGATGGAGGGAAGAGTTGCGTTCCTCTGTAGGGCGGTGTCACATAAAGAACTTGACACACGAAACCCCGCCAGAATTGATATCAGTGAATTTGCGTCGTATGCTCTTTTGTGCGCGGAGACAGCGTTTTCCTGCTCGCTGAAGTTATTTTGCTTTGTGATCGATTCCGCAGGCCTGTGTTGTCGGCGACATGCAAGAGTTTTTCAAGGAATTTGTTTTCATTATTATTTTACTTTGAGTTAAATGGAGCCGCCACTCAATAAGTTCGCCCTTGGGCGGTCCAAATGGCCTTCTGAATGCCGTCGGTGCGGCCCAGAAAAGGAACAGAACGGATGAACTGATGGAGTCCCGAGTCTCTCGTACGTGCAGTACGGTACAACGTGAATCACAACATCGAATATATAGCAAATACCAACGTTGGCAGTGAATATATTGCACTTGCTACAAATGCGTAACTGCTTCCGCTGCAAAATCGAAAAAATATTTAAAACAAGGTTAGAACAAAGTCTTCAACAATGAAACATAGACCAACACAATATAGACCATTCCCCAAGTACGTGGTGGCCACAGCGTCTACTTAACGGATTACGAAAATCCTAAGTACGGTGCTGGAAGGATTGCCTTTGAATAGAAGATAAAATTTACATTGGTTTAACATTTCACGCTTTCTAAATGCAGAAGCCGAAGGCAACAGCTTATGTAATGGCCTTGCTTTTTGTTCGTTTTATTTTTGGTGTGTTCAGAATTCGCGAAACATACGAAAGAATGCATTGCTCCGTTTCCAACATAAGCTCCCAGGTCTGCAGTGCAATATAGGATGGGGAAGGACACACGAAATTCGCATAGGTTCCTTTAGAGCACCCCAAAAGGTAAAGTCGATCGCGAAAGCGAAACGTGTAATACCTCTTGTCGAATGGTTTTAAAACCGGTGTCTTCTGCGAAGTAATATGTTTCAAAAGCTTCACTCTTCCGAACTCAGGACGAAAGTTATTTTGCTAGTACAAATTCCGCTGGTGCTGCTTTTATCCCGTGATACTTCAGAAGGGCCTGCTGGCTGCTGCTGCACTGCTGCCACGATTTAAGGTGTTGTGGATTCCGCATGATGTAAAACGAAACGCGGCCCTCAAGGCCGTCAAGAGCGTGCTTTCTGACTATTCGCAGCGGTCGTCTTTGATCATCGGTGCCCCGCGTCTCAGTATCAGCGAAAGTAGCAAATGAGGAAGATTTCTTTGGAGAAGCCTTTGGAAATGGACGCACTTCAGTGTCATGTGGGGATGATGAGCTTTCGCGGTTCCTCTTGGTGCGGCACAACTTTGCATTGACGGAACTTAAAAACAACTTTACTCTTGTGCACGGGCTGTTCCTCAAAGTAAACACGTCAGTACCGTCGAGCGCATCCGTTGAGCGCCTATTTAGCGTAGGTGTGGAAATGTTTACCAAGAAACCAGTGAAATGTCATATGTCAACTTCGAAATGTAGCTGTTACTGAAGTATAACAGCGGAGTATGACTCCGCTAAACGGACATAATGCCAATAGCAATAATCTGTACTTCTGGATGTTCTTAAACAAATGAATTCGAACTCTGCTGGTCTTTTGTGTGTAGATGGGTGAGTCCGGCTCTACTGTGAAGTTCAAATCGAACATGCCGTGAATCAGCTTTATATATACGTTCGCGTTTTTCCTTGTGTGTGGTCAGGGGGAACCGTAAAAAAGTTAAAGTATGGTTTCTGCATCGACATGACGTATCTTGAAGTTTGGCGCTTATGCATACTTCCAACGTGAAAACAGTAAAATATTTTCATGAATAAAAATTCAGTTATTTCTTTCGTTTTTTATATCTAAAAATTGTTGTGTAAAATTCGGGCGCTTTTTGTGTTGTGATGATCCTATAAGAAACGAACTTTTTTTCTGGAATTGTTTTAATATTTAGGGTTTTCGTTCATATTTAAAAATAAAAATGCATGACTGAAAATTAAGAGTATTATTAGTGCAAGTGAATTAACTCATGTTTTTCTCAACCAAGTCAATAAGGTTCCCAAGACAGTTTTCTAGCATGGTATAAGATACTACTTGGTATTTTCGACTAAGTATTTATAAAGCCTTGTTGCTTACATAACTATCTCTGTGCGTGGCATCTCTCTCTCTATCCTAGACCTGTCAGAGTTTTGGACATATCTGAACGAAGAAAACATTATCTCAACATCATAGCTTTTACAATGCGCAACAATGCAAATGGTATCTGCTGTTCTCGCTAGATCAAAGTTGTCCACACTTTTGTTTGCGCTTATAGGAAATGGAAAGGGAAGAAGGGCAACGGACAATTCGTAATATATGTTCAAGCAACATTTTGGGCCTCGATCTGTCACTGCCGTTCAATAAAGTCAACAGAACCTAGAGTCTGTTCCAATAGTCTGGCGCTAGCGTACGTGTTTCTACCAACTTTAGGTTTCATAGAAAAATACCTTTGGAGCAGAGTAATCGGCTTTAACACGATTTAAAAAAAAAAGAAAAGATGTTCGGGGTCTAAATATTTTGAAATATCAGGTTTTACCCGAAAATGAAGGACCCTATTCATAACTAAAATGCATTAAGGTAGCAATTTTGGGCCAGTTGGTTCATGATCACCTGAAAAAGCACCAAAAAGAAAAAAAAACGACACAAGAACGAGGAAGTAGAGAGAAGAGCGCACTCGCAACTGGTTTTCATTTGTGAAAACTAATCATATATATAACTCCGAACTAACACGTGTAACACCCGCAACAAGAAGGGATACTCATTCACCGATAAGGAAAGGGACGTATCACTTATGCATTTTGGCACTTTTTCTGGATTTCGAAGACCTCATGCAACTCTCTAGAAACCCTAGACGAGTATCTAGCCAGGTACCCTATCCGAGTATCTAGCCAGAAACCTGGTGTCGCCAAATGACGGGGCACATGGGCAACGACTGCAGTGATTGGCAAGATGCCGTGATGGAGTGGCTTTCGTCGTCGCGGCGTGTTCCCCTGCACGATCATTGAAGCACCTTCCCGTCTGGCCGATATAAGACGAAACGCAAAATGTTGAAATTTTGTCGACAACACCCGTAGTAGACTCCGTGTATTTTGTGCGGTGCCTAGTATCACAGGAATCTTTCCATACAAAGAGATTGTTGATCCTACGGCACAGCCGCGCCAGCTTGTTGGGAGCAGTGAACACCACAGGCATGTCGTAGAGCGAGGCAACGTTCTTAAGGTTATGCGTGACTGTGTGCATATACGGGATTAACTCCGGCCTCGTCAGATTCCTGTCACGGGGCGGCCTCTGTAATCATTTAATCTTCTTTACTAGGCTCCCTGTCACCTCGACCAGAGTCCCCTGGGGGAAACCCGCTCTCTTAAAGGGGCCCTGCAAAGACTTTTTACTGGTTTTTAATTTGCACCGAACCTGAACGCTCTGAACGTAGTAACTTAATAAAACTTTTCTTTTCTCGAATTTCGCTTTATTTTAAAAGTTGTAGGCAAATGAAAATTACAAAAACAAGCAAAACATAACCTCCTTCATGACGTCCTTGGTTGCTTGAATGGCCGTGAACTTGAGGAGGGGTAGTGAGCTCAGCGAGCGCTCACGGCTGCCGCACTCCGTGTCGACGGCGCGAGAGGGCGCCACTAAAGCATGTTCTGGATAGGCTGTATGCAGCGGGCAGCCAGAGCGGCTCTCATTGCATTTGCTGCTCGATTAATCACTAATTCGGCATGACACTTCATTGGCCACAAACGACAGCAAACACGGGGTAAAGATCAGTTAAGAATGGGAGCCACTTCGCGCTGCCATACCGCGAAACGATCAAATCGCAAGACAAAGCTGCTCGGCCAAGGCCTTCGGAGAGCTCGGAGCCGGTCGGATCCTCCAGTCCATACGACCGTAGCGCCGCCGGGTACATCCGGGACTTCTCCGTGTCGGCGCCGGATCCCACTACTGTATGCACCGCCTTTTCCACCGCTTGGTGGGGGGTATGTCAACGGATCATTTCTAGTTTCCGTACTTTATAAACTGCATTTGTTTCTTTTCTGATCTAAAATACTGAACAAAAACTACTTTTATACATAATTGAAACGGTTCGCGCCACTTATATTTTGTATTTCGACTAAAAAGAAGCTTTTAGAGGCTCCGAACAGTAGCAAGCCCAGGAGCAAAGACGTCACATATCGCGCGCTTTCGGTAGCGCGGGTCGCCCCCGTCGGTGGAGGAGGTTTCCGCGTCGTCCGGTTAAAATATGATGCACTGATATTTAGTTACTCTCTCTGTGCCCGCTGGCTTGCCCGAACCCCAAGAAACGTGGAAACCGCAAAAGAGGTAGGCGCTTAAATATGATTGCAGGGCCCTTGAAGCCTCGCAACCTGTTTATCAAAACTTTCTTGTGCACTAAAAAAAAAGTGAAAATAAGCATTACCTCTATGTTTCTGTAGGCCGTCCTTCAAAATCATGCAGGCGTAGTGCACAAGGAAGTTTTGATAAACAGGTTGCGAGGCTTCAGAGAGCGGGTTTCCCCCAGGGCACTGCGGTTGAGGTGGCAGGGAGCCTGGTAAATAAAATTAAAGGATTGCAGAGGCCGCCCCGCTTCAGGAATACGACGAGGCCGGCAATAATCCCGTATATGCACACAGTCACGCATAACGGTAAAAAGCTGCCTCGCGCTATGACGGGCCTGTGGTGTTCACTGCTCCCAATAAGCTGGCGTGGATGTGCCGTAGGATCAACAATCCCATTGATTCTAAAGATCCCAGTGATACCAGGCACCCCACAAAATACACGAACTGTACTACGGGTGTTGTCTACGAAATTCCGTCATGCGGCTCGTCTCATGCGGCTCGTCATGCGGCTCGTCGGCCAGACGGGAAGGTGTTTCAATGATCGTGGCGACGAAAGGTACTCCATCGGGACATCTTGCCACTCACTGCAGTCGTTGCCCATGTGCCCCGTCATTTGGCGACACCAGGTTTCTGGTTGATACCCGGATAGGGTTACTAGAGAGCTGCATCAGGCCTTCGAAATCCGGGCAAGGTCGAAAAATGCATAAGTGATACGTCCCTTTCCTTACCGGTGGATGAGTAATCCTTCTTGGTGCGGGGGTTGCACAGAACTTAGGAGAGAGTATGTGTTAGTTCGAAGTTATAAATATATATATATATATATATATTTATATATATATACATATATATATATATATATATATATATATATATGGGTGGTTTCATCTCGAATCGTGCAGGCAAAACGGGTCGAATTTTTAATTTCGCTGAAAAAAATATATGTTATGGCGTCGTCTCTAAAAACGCAGTAGCCACAAACCGCAAGTCCGCCGGATTTTGTGTTCTCGACTTACGAATGTTTTAGGCCGCGGCGGAAAGCAGTGTTTTTCACATCCGTCGTGGGTCGGATGTGTCGCTCGATCTCCCATCGTGGATTTTCAGTCCACATTATATTAACTTTTTTCAAGCACTCTGTGGGCACAGGTAAAACGCTAAAATACCATGAAATAATTTTAGGCGTTTTGCTTTTTTTCTGCAAAAATGTCAAAAACGCCCCCTCGGTCAATTGTTGACGAACTTTGACAATTAAATACTGGCGATCTACTTGGGTTACATCCATATTTTGTATGTCTATGGAGAGCCCCAAACACGCTCTTTATAGATATTATAAACTGATTTAGCTGTATTAAATATCCTTAGCGGGACGTTTACGTTAATGTTATGCAAAAACCAAAAAGTACCAACTTTAAGATAATTTTTTTTCAAAAAACCCATTTTTTATTTTTTTTATTTTTTGTTAAAATGTAGATATGATAGTTGTCTACTTGAAAAGCAAGTCGAGAAAGTGTATATTTTGTTTTTATGTTCTATATTTAAGCATCAATATCGTACAAAAACATGTTTTTACGGCTTGAAAGGGACTTGAGAATTGCGCGTCTTCACAAACTTTGAAATATTTTTGATTTTTTTTTAAACTCCCACGTAAAAATGAAATACAGTAGTTCCACCCTGTTATATTTATTGATCATTTAAATTTTATTATAGGCGGCAAGCTACATTGGAGCAGTTCAAAAGAGAAAGCGACACTTCTTAACGGACCAGCAGGCGTCGTAAATTTTTAATGTATAGAAATCGGCAGACGTTGTATTGATTCGGGGCCTTCATTGGCCTATATTAACGTCCCGCCCTTTCGGAACCATCAGATGACCACGACCTTTCGCGCTCGTTGTGTTAGATAGGACGGCCCGTGACAGTAAAGCGAGCAGCGCACCCTGTGTCACGAGGAGTGAAATGGTACGAATGTGTCGTTGACGCGGCGAACAGTGACGGCCACCCAGGAGGAGTCAGTCAGTCAGAGTATTGCAGAAGGGAAAGCAAAGGAACTGTTGCCTGGGAGGATGAGAACACCACGGCCTTACAATATCAACGGTCAACAACAGTTCTGCCTGCCAAAACAACGCCGCGTGCGAGCTAAAACCGGCGGCGCGGGTACGCACACGAAGATGGGCCGGTTTCGTTAGGGATGTGGGAAAATTTTGAAACCAGCCATCCGTGCACGCGTGAAACGATACCGCGTATTTGCCCAAGCTTCGAACGCCCTATCCTAGAAATGGCCGTGCTCTGCAAAGTGGTTGTCCTGTGCTTGTCCTCCGTGTTTTATTCTTTCAATTTTATGTACTCTATCTCCCTCCGCGGAAATCCGATAGCACCGAAGGGTTATCTCTTTTGTAAACAGCAAAGCCCGGAGACTAGCTTCAAAAACGAGCGTGTTGGTAAATATACTTGTGTCTATTCTGCCCGGAGACTAGTTGGGTCGAAGTCAGCCTCCTTGTCAACTATAACCGTTTGTGAAGAGTGGTCTTCTGCCGAGATGAAAAGTTAGCGCCGGCTGACGTGTTCTTTTGAAAAAGGGAAGGGGAAAGAAAAAGTTTGAGTAACTGCATGCAGTAACTACCTCGAAAGCTCCTCTCACGATATGAAGCTCGATGCAAGTTACGTCTCGGTTACCTTCTGGCGCACCGCTGCTTGAAACTATTCTTGATTTTGTTCCGCACAGCCCCGACGGATGTGCGGAACAGAGTGAAGAATAGATTCGAGATCATCTGGACGCCATCATCCTGCCAGGCTTCAGTGTCGTGGGGCTGGACTCTGCGTCGGTCGGTTAAGACTTTTTTTTATTTTATTTCGTGAGTGTTTCTTCACTCCGCTGAACTTTGTTTCTCGGGTGCGGTTCTGCTGAACTTTTTTTTTTTTATGTTTCGTTACTAACTGTTTGTTAGCATTGTTTACTTGTTTGGTTTATTTCTTCATGACGTAGCTGCCTGACGGTGCTGTAGAGAGCGTGTTCGCACGCATTTGGTTGTGTCCCGTTTAGGGAATGCCCGGAGGAGTTGGTTTTTATTCTTGCCGCGTGCGGCTGAGTTTTTCTGTCTTAATTATTTTTTTTTTCCTTTACGTGTCGTTGACTTCTTTGTCTGACTCTCCACCAGGCGTGGACCTATCGCCTTGCCACCGCTCGAACCTAAATCTTTTATTTTTTTACCGCAATTTTCGTTAAGATCGAAGTTGGGTAATGTTATTCTTATTTATTTATTTTTATTCCCTACCCTTCTCCGTGACAATCTCTCCGTGTGTTTCGGATCGTTTTTGTGTCATCACTTTTGTCTATTACGGAAGTGAAAGGCCATTCCCTGGTGATCTGTGCGATGTGCGGTGAACAAACCCTAGCGTTTGGTTTCGGAAAGAATGGTATACAATATAGATCAATGATGTGGTGATTTTTTATGTCTTAGTAATATGACAGCTAATAGCTAGTCATGGTAGTTTACAGTGAAAGTTTTATAAATCGAAAAAATACAACGTCTGTGCCTCTTCGATATTGTAGGTCTACTAGGCCTGCTGATTTGATTAGATATGTTTCTCGTGGTTTCCCGCTCTTTTCAAAACATAAATAACTATTCAATACCACAAAATGCGTTTATAAGTGATTACAAAACGCAGACGAAAATTCAAGAAAACTTTTTTACAATTCATAGAAGCGCACGTCTTTTTTTGTCTGACTTAGGTCTTGCAAAACGAAGACGTCTTTTTCCGATATTGAGGCTTAAATATAGAACATACAAACAAAATATACACTTTCTCGGCTTGCTTTTCGAGTAGACAACTATCGTATCTACCTTTTAACAAAAAATAAAAAAAAATAAAAAATGTTTTTTTTTAGAAAATTGATGTTAAAAATTGGTACTTTTTGGTTTTCGCATAACATTAACGTAAACGTCCCGCAAAGGATATTTAATACAGCTAAATTATTTTATAATATCTATAAAGAGCGTGTTTTGGGCTCTCCATGGACATAAAACATATTGATGTAACTCAAGTAAATCGCCAGTATTTAATTGTCAAAGTTAGTCAACAATTGACCGAGGGGGCGTTTTTGACATTTTTACAGAAAAAAAGCAAAGCGCCTAAAATTATTTCATGGCATTAGAGCGTTTTATCTGTGTCTACAGAGTGCTTGAGAAAAGTAAATATAATGTGGACTGAAAATCCACGACGGGAGATCGAGCAAAACATCCAACCCACGACGTATGTGAAAAACACTGCTTTCCGCCGCGGCCTCTTTTAAAAATCGTAAGTCGAGAACCAAATATCCCACGAACTTGCGGTTTGTGGCTACTGTGTTTTTAGAGACGACGCCATAACATATATTTTTTTTAGCGAAATTAAAAATTTGACCCTTTTTGCCTGCACGATTTGATATGAAACCACCCATATATATATATATATATATATATATATATATATACCCAAGTAACATTGATATGTTGTAGATATGTTGCGAGAATGTTCCGAATGTTGTGGGAGTGTTGGGGGATTTTGCGCAACGGTCGCCAATATGTTTCTGAGGCAACATTGATCGGCACGACAAAGGCGCAGCGTTAGGCTACTGTTTCGAACCCAATGCTGCCTGGGGAACTGTGTATTAACAGTCGGGAAAAGGTTGAAGGTACAACGTTTGCTAGGCGGCATAATTTAAATGTTGCGCAACTGCAGCGCGCGACATGTTGCTTAAGCAACGTTGTATCAGTGTAGTACAGATGCGAAAATCGCAACGTTGGGTAGTGAACTGTTTCCAATCTGTTTCTGACGCAACATTGATCGGCACGACAAAGGCACAGCGTTAGGCTACTGTTTCGAACCCCATGCTGCCTGGGAAACTGTGCATTAACAGTCGGGAAAAGGTTGCAGGTACAACGTTTGCTAGGCGGCATAATTTAAATGTTGCGCAACTGCAGCGCGCGACATGTTGCTTAAGCAACGTTGTATCAGTGTAGTACAAAGGCAAAAATCGCAACGTCGTGTAGTGAACTGTTTCCAATCGGTTTCTGAGGCAGCATTGATCGGCACGACAAAGGCGCAGCGTTAGGCTACTGTTTCGAACCCCATGCTGCCTGGGGAACTGTTTATTAACAGTCGGGAAAAGGTTGAAGGTACAACGTTTGCTAGGCGGCATAATTTAAATGTTGCGCAACTGCAGCGCGCGACATGTTGCTTAAGCAACGTTGTATCAGTGTAGTACAGAGGCGAAAATCGCAACGTTGTGTAGCGAACTGTTTCCAATCTGTTTCTGAGGCAACATTGATCGGCACGTCAAAGGCGCACCGTTAGGCTACTGTTTCGAACCCCATGCTGCCTGGGGAACTGTGTATTAACAGTCGGGAAAAGGTTGAAGGTACAACGTTTGCTAGGCGGCATACTTTAAATGTTGCGCAACTGCAGCGCGCGACATGTTGCTTAAGCAACGTTGTATCAGTGTAGTACAGAGGCAAAAATCGCAACGTTGTGTAGTGAACTGTTTCCAATCTGTTTCAGAGGCAACATTGATCGGCACGACAAAGGCGCAGCGTTAGGCTACTGTTTCGAACACCATGCTGCCTGGGGAACTGTGTATTAACAGTCGGGAAAAGGTTGCAGGCACAACGTTTGCTAGGCGGCCTAATTTAAATGTTGCGCAACTGCAGCGCGCGACATGTTGCTTAAGCAACGTTGTATCAGTGTAGTACAGAGGCAAAACTCGCAACGTTGTGTAGTGAACTGTTTCCAATCTGTTTCTGAGGCAACATTGATCGGCGCGACAAAGGCGCAGCGTTAGGCTACTGTTTCGAACCCCATGCTGCCTCGGGAACTGTGTATTAACAGTTGGGAAAAGGTTGAAGGTACAACGTTTGCTAGGCTGCATAATTTAAATGTTGGGCAACTGCAGCGCGCGACATGTTGCTTAAGCAACGTTGTATCAGTGTAGTACAGAGGCAAAAATCGCAACGTTGTGTAGTGAACTGTTTCCAATCTGTTTCTGAGGAAACATTGATTGTCACGACGAGGGCGCAGCGTTAGGCTACTGTTTCGAACCCCATGCTGCCTGGGGAACTGTGTATTAACAGTCGGGAAAAGGTTGCAGGTACAACGTTTGCTAGGCGGCATAATTTAAATGTTGCGCGACTGCAGCGCGCGAAATGTTGCTTAAGCAACGTTGTATCAGTGTAGTACAGAGGCAAAAATCGCAACATTGTGTAGTGAACTGTTTCCAATCTGTTTCTGAGGCAACATTGACCGGCACGACAAAGGCGCAGCGTTAGGCTACTGTTTCGAACCCCATGCTGCCTGGGGAACTGTTCGGGAAAAGGTTGAAGGTACAACGTTTGCTAGGCGGCATAATTTAAATGTTGCGCAACTGCAGCGCGCGACATGTTGCTTAAGCAACGTTGTATCAGTGTAGTACAGAGGCAAAAATCGCAACGTTGTGTAGTGAACCGTTTCCAATCTGTTTCTGAGGCAACATTGATTGGCACGACAAAGGCGCAGCGTTAGGCTACTGTTTTGAACCCCATGCTGCCTGTGGAACTGTGTATTAACAGTTGGGAAAAGGTTGCAAGTACAACGTTTGCTAGGCGGCATAATTTAAATGTTGCGCAACTGCAGCGCGCGACATGTTGCTTAAGCAACATTGTATCAGTGTAGTACAGAGGCGAAAATCGCAACGTTGTGTAGTGAACTGTTTCCAATCTGTTTCTGAGGCAACATTGATCGGCACGACAAAGGCACAGCGTTAGGCTACTGTTTCGAATTCCATGCTGCCTAGGAAGCCATGTGCTAAAAGTCGACAAAAGTTTGGAGGTACAACGTTTGCTAGGTGGCATAATTTATATGTTGCGCGACTGCAGCGCGCGACATGTTTCTCATACAACGTGGTATTACTGTAGTACAGACCCATACATCGCAACTTTGTGTAGTGAACTGTCTCCAATTTGTTCCTGACGCAACATTGATCGACACGACAAAGACACAGCTTAAACCGCTCCTTCACACTGGCGTTCAAAACGCAAATGCTTAGCGGATCCGCCCGTTTTCGTTATCGAATCGCAAGCAATTCCACTCAATCTTTAAGCAAACGCGTCCGCAAACGCGACTCAACCGCCGGTGTGAATGGGCCTACACTGCTTCGAGCTCCATGTTGCCTAGGAAACCATGTAACAACGTTACTAAAACCACTCTGTCAGGATGCGCCCAGGTCAGGACGCGCCACCTGAAATCCCCGCTGAGACAAGGTTGTATAAAAACAGTATTAATTGTGCCGCAAAACCTTGAAGCTAAAGATATTAGAAAATATCACGCGCACGTCATTTTGTAGTGAACTCCAAAAGAATTTACGACAAAAATAGCTTTTTTTCCGTTTGTTCTTACGCAAAAACATGCTTTCTGCAAGCTCAAGGTGACCACAGTAAAAAAAAAGAAGAAGAAAAAAAAGATTAAGAATGGCGCTGTTGTCGTATTTAGCTCGGTCTCGGTGGACGCCAGAGGCCCAGGTTTCAGCGGTGACTTTCCCATCTGAGTATTTTAACAACGTTGCCGTGTACTAAAAGTCGGAAAATGGCTGAAGGTACAACATTCGCTAGCCCATTCGCTACCAAAGCTGGCGCACCCCCGTTCGTGCCTGCAGAGACCTAATTGCCAAAGCCGGCGAGTCGCCGGGCTGTACACTTTTGTGGTTTTAAATTTAACTAATGGATGGCGCGCTATAACTACTTACAATTGCAGAGTTTGGACATATTACCACCGCACGGGTTATGGGTCTTTTCTTCTAGTTCGTGCACGTTTACCGTCGCGACATGGGGGAGAACGCCACAGCCAAAAATATCTCGATGTCTATCACCCATTCGCCACTCCCGCAAATTATGAATGTGGTAGGTTGGTCTAGTGGCTTAGCGCTCACGTTTTGAAAGGAACCGAAAATAGAAATGGACCAGTACAAGGTCAGATATGCAAGACACTTGAAGAGAGCCTGTGGTAATGAAAATGGACTGCTCTAATCTGGTAAGTCGAGTCAGTCAGTTCACAATTTTTCATACACGTTTGAAAGACTCCAGAAAAACAAGAACCAGGACAAGCCGAGTGACGCAAGGCGCCTCGAATCCTTCAGATTGACCCGGTTTTTTATGCCC
>JABSTQ010004436.1:0-21292 GCA_013358835.2 Ixodes persulcatus | reverse complement strand
AGGCACCAGGTTGAAAACACAAACGCACGATTGTCATTTACGGATATTGTGGACCATAATCAACCTATTTTCGAACACGACGTGTAAATTTCAAATTTCGTTGAAGCATCCCTTTAAAGGGCAACTCCGCTCAATTGCAGAAAAATTGGGATTATGTCCGATCCCACCCTTGAAAGCGCTAATAAACGGCCCCATATATTTGCTATGGCAAAATCTGCAATATTTTTATGCAATTTTGCTTTTAACGAGTGCCGGAATCGACCAGAATTGAAAGTGAAACATCGACTCCGACGGGCGACGCTGACAAATCGCATGGTGCGAGCAATCACGTGATACTCTACAAGGGAAAGGGTCAGCTGCGCGGACTACGCTTAATTTAACCATAGCCAAGTATTCCCAGAAGAATATCTCGTAATCATTAGCAGATGGTTAATTCTGTTAAATATTACACAAATAGGTCGCAGAGTATGCGTGCATAGCGCAAACAAAATGTTGGTATCACAAAAAAAGGTGAAGCAGACGACGCTGAGAAGCTTCGGGGCCTCGGGCATCCAAGGTGGCGCTGGTCGCGTGGACGCCGCTGAGCCAACGCCGGGAGGAGACGCAGCTGACGTCACTAGCTGGGTTTGCCCGGAGAAGTAAAAACAAACAAAACATGGACATGACTAATGTAATGTGCGTCACGTGGTCATGACCCTGAAGTAGTGACTCAATGTTGGGTGCGTCAACTCCATTGTATTGACTGTGCTGTTTGTTGATTGCACCTCCGTCATCCGCTAGAGTTAGTAGATTTTGATGTTAGGGCTCGTATCAAAGTTTGCTGGCCTTTTTTCAATAGATTTAGATGGAATTGTATCGTAATACTTTATTTGTGGTCTTCTGAGGTGATACTAAAAAGGCCTACAGTGTTTACTCTGTAGCGAAAATCAAGCGAATTCGCCGTTTCAAGCATACGTAGAGCAACGGTGGACACGTTTAGGTTTTCGAATGCTAAGGGATGACACCTTTACTCTTGAGTGAGATTGAGTAAATTTGGGAACACGGTGAAACAGTCACGAATGCAAACAAAAGCGCAGGGATTGCGAGGTGCATCACAACTCCTTGTAACATCGATGTGGTCAATGGTGGCGCTGCTACAGCAGAACTGGGTACTTCATTTAAGTGTTGCGCAGTCCCCAGAGCCAAAAATTTGTAACACACGTGTGTCGATGCTGGATACTAAAACGGTTCTTGAGCTGTCTTTAATATAAGTCTTGATTATTTTTGCATAACTGCGAAAATGAATAGCATGCCGCCTCTAAATCTTCTTGAGGCTTTAGAGCTTGAACCTGTCATACGAGTTTGGCTGAACTTTTTAGTTGTTTTTAATAAGGCTTGGTTTCCTTCTAGAACAAGTTACGAGTTAATGGGTCACTGGTTAATTTTGCAGTGTCATACAACTCACATAATTGGTGAGGCCCGATATGCCAAATACTCATGGCCACATTTTTGGAAAAAGGCAGTGAAGTCAAACTTTGTAATACCTTTGAGGGCAAGTATGTTATAAATGAGGCAAATATCCAGTAGTGTAGCACCTCACTCTGTTGCATATCCCTTCAGTTAATCACAATGCTTTGAAAAAGCTCCCATTTTTAAGTTTGTCAAGTTAAACATATGTTCAACTCTCCCTTGACAAATCACTTGTAGCTTGTGATTGAAAACCTAAAGTAATATCTGATAATGTTAGTAATCACGCGAGCTGGTTTAGGTTTCACATTGTTAAAACCGGAGACGACGGACATAGGGGGGGGGGGGACAGGACACGCATCTCAACTGAGACGTGTGTCCTGTACCCCTTATTTCCGTCGTCTCCGGTTTTAATGATGAAAAAGTACTCACATCACTATTCCTTAAGCACATTAGGTGCTAATGGCACATCTCTTGTGTATGTATTAATTCCAGGAAGTCCCCAGTCTCTGGAATCTGCAAACAAGCTCCTGGTGTCCATCCGGCCACCTCACTGCAACACTCGCCTGCCACGCTCTCTCTGTCAGCGGAGCTATTGGAAAGCCAATGAGTGGAGGAACTGGCTGCTCTACTACAGTGTGCCTTGTCTGGAGAACCTGCTACCTCACCGCTACTGGAAGCATTGGTGCCTGCTTGCGGAGGCGATATGGATACTGCTGTCGACAAGAATATCGCTAGAAATGATCAGCCATGCCGGTAGGACAGTTTTTTTCCCGTACTAAGTAATATTTGTTCTCTTGCAGACCTTGCTTTGGTACAGCACTAAGTTTTGCAAATACGGCCATCTGACCCGAAAGCCTGAAAGTATGTAACGCGCGGCGACCGAAGCAGCGTAATTTCCAGCTTCTCTGAGTCGGTGGTGTCACGCACGTTGCTCACTTTTCGGCGATGCGGCGCTGCTTTCTCTTTGCGTTTCATGGGTAAGGGGTATATTTTATTAGCCATGCAGTTTTTACAATCCGGGATTGTTTCTCCGTTACCGTGCACTCCTTCGCTTCAAGTGAAGCGTTAGCACTTCATTAAAAAAGACTTCTTTTAGCTCAGACTCTACATTATCGAACAAAGCTTTGGTTCCCCTCGAGTTCAAATTAACGAGCTGAAACTGTAATTGGCTGAGGGAGTGGTGTGAATCTGTTGGAGGGGCATACGTCACTCTACTTTTTACTTGTCACCAACTATAGTTAGGTATGTTTCAAAAGACTGAATATGTGCTTGCCTTTTAAGTTCAGGGTGGTAGCATCGTGTCCAGTAATACAGCCAAAGTGGTCTTTAACTAAATCTAGAAACATGCTTTAAAATTTTATTTGGAAGTTATGAGCATGGTCCTTATGAACCGCATTTATGAACATGGTTTTTTATGTCCTAATAGTTTTGCCACATTACTGCATTACTGCATGCACCGCTAAGCTGACATGGCAGGACGGAAGAAGCTACATGCTTGCTGAACCAATCAATTGCCTGCCTTTCATTACCTGACCCGGCTGTGTGTGCATAAGTGCACATGAAGAGCATGACCATGTGGTGCGAGACCAACCATTGACTGGCGCAAAAAGTAACTTGCTTCTTCCTTCTTGTCCGCTTAGCCTTGAACGGAGTATAGTAGCAGCAGCACTTTCAGTTTTATAATAATTTCGTGCCTTTTCAGTTGGAATGTCTGAGTTTGATACCCATCAAATATTGTTTCTTGAAGATCTGCGCTATCTTTTGTGACATTTTACCATAAATTCTTAATTGAATTCTTTCTATTTTAGACTCACTCCTGAAGAGGTTCGTGGACCAGGTGCTACGACTATACAACACGAAAATGATGACATTCAACATGCATCAGGTCTTGCATCTGGCAAAGTCAGTGAGTGGCCAGGGACCGCTTTGGGCACACTCTGCGGTTGTTTTTGAGACGGGCAATGGAAAGCTTGTGAAATGTGTAACAGCTGCTAAGGGCGTACCCCTGCAGATCTTGGAGCGTGTGTGCATGGCACAAGAAGTCGAGTTGTTGCCCGTAACATTAAACATTTCATCACCTGTGAAAGCTGTATATGGCAAGATGCTAAAGCATCGGCTGGTCCAGACGGCATGTGAGGTTGACGGTGCAACTCTGCTGGGTCAGGCAAGAAATGTTAGCAAACTTTCAGCCCGTGAACAAGAAGCTCTCCTTCAAGCTGGGTACCCTCAGACAGACTCAGTAGGAGAGTACGTCCGGTTTGTTTATGAGGGAAACATCATCACAAGCAGGCAGTACACCCGTGAAAAAAAAGAGTGACAGTACTGTAATTATGGGGTCAGATTCTTTGTTTGATGTAATTAATAGAATCTTAGAGCTCCCTGCTCCATCGAAGCCATGCCTTCTCCGTTGTAAAGAAATAGTGACCGTTGACGGTGATTATCCAGCTCATATGCAAGAGTGTTTTATCTCTCAAAGCAACATCATTCAGGCACTTCCCCTATCTCAGATATCTTCTGTGTGTGTGTTTGTAGATATTGGTAAGAAGGCTTTTGTTTGTAAGCTCCCAAACAGAATTGAAAGGGATTGAGATGACATGAGCTGCTCATGTTTTCTGCTCAAAAGAGGAGTGTCAACACAAACATATGTGCCACTGTTTTTTATGTGCATGTGTTTTTAGTGCACAGAAATGATGCCCTTCAGTCGCATCCGGCTGTTGAAAATGATTATACACCTCTTGTCATGTGGTGTAAGTCTAGCGGCCTTCATTATAGGCAGTTTTTAAGGGATTGCAAAATTCTCCTAAGAAAAGTTAAATTGAAAACGACTGGGTGCGGCTGGAAGATGGCAGTCCCGTCTGTCAAAACGTGCATGCGCGCACTTGAATACAGAATTACGTGTCCATCTGGACTACCCTTTACACTCTTCAATAGTTGTACCGTTTCCTTTTGAGTGAATGATTAAAGGTCGGTAGAGTTTTCCCTGTGCGTGCCGCCAACACCTGCTATAGTCAGTGACACGTCAGAAGTAAAGTGGAAACTCCGCGTCCAGCACACGCTCGTTACCTTTCACAATGATTGGGCTGCGCCTGCACGCTTGTGCTATTGCCGCGCGCGCAGCATGCCAAGTAGTCAGCGCGCGCGTGGCCAAACGGTTATCGCGCTTGTCTCCCACGCGAAAAGCCAGGGTTCGATTCCTGGCCGCGGCTACACATTTTTGTTGACACTGTAATGTGACGTTCTGGTAAATTCGAGAACAGTCTTGCTGATTCGAGGTTAGAATGTTCTAGGCACCGAACCTTCTACGCCGAATGCTCCAGAAGCCCACGCGTGTACAAAAGCGGCTCCGCGTGGCAAGCTGGGGTCAGTTTCGCCCCAGCGTTCGACTCTGCTGTCACGCCGACCTCGACGCCCGCGACGCTCTGTTCTCTTCTGTTGTTATCGTTTTCCCTTTTATTTCTGGGCACAAGTTCGCCCCATTAAACGTTTAGACTCCTCCTGTTCTTGGACACTTCGATCAAGACGCGGAAACCGAGATTCATACGGACGCAAGTAATGAAGGACTTGGCGCGGTACTGGTTCAAGTGCAAGAAGGCACCGAGCAAGTCATCGCCTACGCGAGTCGAACACTGTCCAAAGCGGAGATAAATTACTCCACGACTGAAAAGGAATGTCTTGCGGTCGTCTGGGCGATCACGAAGTTTCGCCCGTACTTGTACGGGGGCCCTTTCCGCGTTGTCACGGACCACCACTCGCTCTGCTGGCTTGCGAACCTAAAGGACCCGTCCGGACGTCTCGCTCGATGGAGTCTCCGACTGCAGGAGTTCAACATGACTGTCGTCTACAAGTCAGGCCGCAAGCACAGCGACGCCGATTGCCTGTCCAGAGCCCCTGTCGAGACATCTCCCGGTAGCGGCGACGACGATGACGACGAGTGCTTCCTAGGCGCAGTGAACACCGACGACATGGCGCGACGTCAAAGAGACGATCCTGAGTTGCGCGCGCTAATCGAGCACCTCGAAGGAAGAGGGGGTACTGTCCCCCGTGTCTTCTCGAGAGCCCTGCCGACTTTCGTCCTCCGTCAAGGTGTACTTTACAAGGAGAACTTCGGAGACAACAGTACGCCGTGGCTGCTGGTAATCCCTACCGACCTTAGAGCGGAGATCTTCCAAGCCTGCCACGACGACCCGACGTCCGGACACCTTGGTTACAGCCGTACGCTGGCCCGAATCCGTGAAAGGTATTACTGGCCCAAGCTACCGAAGACCGTTCATTTCTATACACGGTCGTGCCACGAGTGCCAGCGACGCAAGAAACCGCCGACGAAGCCGGCAGGTCTCCTGCAGCCGATTGCTCCCCCGAGTGCACCGTTCCAGCAGATCGGAATGGATCTACTTGGTCCTTTCCCACCATCGACGCAAGGAAACAGATGGATTATCGTCGCCACAGATTATCTCACGCGGTACGCCGAAACGAAAGCCCTTCCTGCAGGGACTGCTGTGGAAGTCGCCAAGTTTTTTATCGAGTCCATCGTCCTCCGCCACGGCGCTCCCGAAGTTTTGATCTCAGACCGGGGATCATCGTTCATGGCCCAGCTGACGCAAGAAATCCTTCGTCTCAGCCACACCAGCCATCGGCGCACCACTGCGTACCACCCCCAGACCAACGGGCTGACGGAGAGACTCAACAAGACCATCGCCGACATGATCTCTATGTACGTCGACGTGGAGCACAAGACATGGGACGAGGTGTTGCCGTACGTCACATTTGCCTACAACACGGCCGTGCAGGAGACCACCGGGGTGACACCCTTCCAACTGGTTCACGGTCGCAAAGTAACAACAATGCTGGACGCGATGTTACCCCACGAACCGGCTGTCGACGGAAGTGACGACGCCCAGGTGGTTGCCCAACGGGCAGAAGAAGTCCGCCAGCTCGCCAGACACCGTATTCAAGCCCAACAACGTGTCGACACTGGCCGCTACAACCTTCGTCGTCGGGACGTCCACTTCCAGCCCGGAGACAGGGTGTGGGTGTGGACACCGATCCGCCGACGTGGTCTCAGCGAAAAACTCCTAAAACGGTACTTTGGACCCTACAAGGTACTTCGTCGACTTGGAGATCTGAACTACGAGGTGATGCCCGACGGAACACGGACTTCATCACGCCGCCCTCCAGGACCTGAAGTCGTCCACGTCGTGCGCATGAAGCCATACTACGCTCGATAGGACTGTGGACCTTATGTGTTCTAAATGACTCTTTAAGCCTACCGTTCTTTTTGTTTGCTTTGTTTTGTTTTGCACCGGGGCGATGCACTTTTTAAAGGGGGGAGTAATGCCGCGCGCGCAGCATGCCAAGTAGTCAGCGCGCGCGTGGCCAAACGGTTATCGCGCTTGTCTCCCACGCGAAAAGCCAGGGTTCGATTCCTGGCCGCGGCTACACATTTTTGTTGACACTGTAATGTGACGTTCTGGTAAATTCGAGAACAGTCTTGCTGATTCGAGGTTAGAATGTTCTAGGCACCGAACCTTCTACGCCGAATGCTCCAGAAGCCCACGCGTGTACAAAAGCGGCTCCGCGTGGCAAGCTGGGGTCAGTTTCGCCCCAGCGTTCGACTCTGCTGTCACGCCGACCTCGACGCCCGCGACGCTCTGTTCTCTTCTGTTGTTATCGTTTTCCCTTTTATTTCTGGGCACAAGTTCGCCCCATTAAACGTTTAGTTTCTTCAGTTATTTTCGCCTCATCAATTGTCATTCGTGACACTATCATGGCTACCTCGCATTGGAGGCACAGCTTCCACTTTACTCTTAAAGGCCGACGTAAGACCTCAATCTTCTACAAAGAAGATAATCTTCTTGGCTTCCTCCTCTCCCAAAGTGTGAGGGAGTCCATGCTGCAAAAAGGTGAAAAGGGGAGAGGGTGTATGTGGGAGAATAGAAAGTGCAAAAAAAAATGGAATATACAAACCGTATGTCGGCCTTTAGTCTTTAAAGAACCATAGATAACAAGGCCTTAGTTCTGAATATGCCTGAAAAACAAGTTGAGAAATTGGTGGTCTCCTTAGTTAGCTATCTTATTTTTCTTATATGTTCATTTTATTTTATTTAGTAAGTGACCAGATTTGCTCATGGTCCAGGCTCACCAAGTTGTTTTGTCACTTATCACAGATATGCTTGCTGTATGTAATTTTATGAGTTTTTTCTGCAAATAACCTGAATTAGTTATTTACTTTTTGTCACATATGACAGGCATAGTTTCGATGTCTAACTCTGCTAAACTTGTTTTGAACATGAGGTGAAATATCTTGTTCTTTGCAGCTCAGGCTCACCCATTTATGTTGTGTTTGTTTTGCCACTTGTAATAAAATATATGCGACTTGGTCAGCTCGGTTTTGCGAATGATCTGAATTATTTTGTTCTTTGTAGCTCATGCTTACGAAGTTGTTTTTTGTTTTGCGACTTGTAGTAGCTATACATTAAATGGCATGGAACTTTACCAGCTTAGTTTTAATTATTTTTTTACAGAAGTGTGTTTTAGCAAATTTGTTTGTTTATTTATTCCGGGAACTTGGTGCCTAACTGTGAAGAGGCCAAGGCAATTGCACAAAAACACAATTAATGATAGTACAGCAGGGTATAAAGAAACAAAAGTGATAGTCAATGGATGTGGGCACAGAAACAGAAAAGTCAGTGCCTATATCCTTAATATTTTTACATCAGAAAGGCCAGAAACAATGATCGCAGAATACACAAGCGCTTGCCGAAGCAAGGTTAAAGTTCACACAATGGTGAAAAAGGACACAAGCATGTTCATAAAGTGAATGATACAGGTGAGTTGCTTGGGCCTGTCTACTGATTTGTGTCGTCAATGAGTGGTTGAATGTTGGTTGATAATTTATCAATGCAGTCAAGGTTTAGCATCTGCGAAGGAAGCCTGTTCCACTCTGTAACGGTGCTTTAAAAAAACTACCAAAGGCATTTTTGTGACAAAAAGCTTGCACATTGTTTTGTCGTATTCCTTGCTAGTTGGTTGAAGTTCACTGAAACGAAGTCACTGATGGACAGACCGTACCAGTTGTTGACTTAGGGGTAGAATATTTTGAGCCTATTAGCCTTCTTCTGTGTAGCTAGGCAAGGCAAGCTGGATAGCCATAAGAGGCAAATATAAACTAGGAACCACATAACATATATATTCATACTTCACACTATTATGTTGTAAGTTATGAAAGACAAGGAAAATGCCAAAATTACCTTCGAAGAGCTGCAGGTTCGGTTACTCCCAATCTAATGATCAAGTCGTGTGATTTGAGTTTAGGGAGCTTTATAATTACTGAGTAGCATTATATACAAAGTTTTTTGTCTGCAAGTTACAACTCTATTTCTGATTTTTACATCATGTCGTTAATAATGCTTCATTTATTCAATTCCAGTTGCATGAAGGGAATTTTTAATCATGTGGATCGACAATCTTGATAATTATTTACCGCTATTTGAAAAAACCACTAAAACTCTGCATCTCTGGAAGCACTACAAACATAAAAAATGAGGCGATACGTCGTTTGACTGAATGCGACATAAGTGCGACACTGGCTTTTATTTAATTTTGATCATAGTTATGATCATGTGATATCATAGGTCACACAACCTAGAGACGGACACACACACAGAATGGGTGAAGGGGGCGAATGAAGGGCGAAGGAACTGGGGGGATGGCTTCGGACACACATAGGGAGGGTGAAGTGACTGGGGCGAGGGAGCCCGGGGAGGGAGGGGGAGCAGGAAAAGGTCTGGGGTAGGGCGGCTTCGGACACGTGAAGGGAGGGTGAAGGGACGGGAAGAGAGAGGGGGATTGCGTGATCTCTAGGTCACGTGACCCCCTCCTTCTCGTGCACCGTGATATTGTAGGTTACGGTCCTATGACGTCAGGTGGTCGCAGAATCAACAAAATTTAGCAGAATCACGGTTCCACTAAACATAGCAGGCTACGAGCAGCTTTGGACACACGCACAGATGCCTTTTTCAGAGCCGGCACATCTAGTACTAGAGCACAAAAACAGAAACGGTGTATGAGACATGTTTTAAAGAGTAAAATCTTACTTCCTGTAATGGCCCTAATGGAGTTTGACTTTCCATATAAGGCCATACAGATTGTGGCTTCATATGTAAGTAATCTTTTAGGACTTCCTCTTTGAGTGTAGACAGGAGTTGATTTGTTTCCCCACAGACTATACAGTAACTGGTTTCCCATACAAAGTACCTATATAGAAATACACCGGAACTGCCATCCTGCAACACTTCCTATACAGGAACTGGTTTCCCATAAAAAGAACCCATATAGGAATAAACAGGAAGTGGCTTCCTGTAACACTTCCCATATAAAAGTATACAGGAAAGGGATTGCTGTCACATTTCCGATACAGGAACTGGTTTCCTATACAATGAACCCATATAGGTATAAACAGGAAGTGATATCCTGTAACACTTCCAATACAAAAGTATACAGGAATCACCTTCCTGTAACACTTGCTGTATAACATTTATATGGGTTTTTTGAATAAGGAGGGTACCCACCCTGCCATGCAGTTGCAGTGTGCGCTTATTATCGTGCCCTCTTTCTTGATCACAGCCAATGACCGGTGATATCTGCCAAGTGTTTGACTTACCTCTACTTCTCCAGTGATGTGCACGATCTGAGCGTTCTCAATCGTTGCCTCGAATCTGCAAAGTCTGTGGACTTTACCACTCAAAAATAAGTTGCAGCGATCTTCGAGCTTGTAACTTTTGAACTGCTCTCTCGTGTAGACGCAAGTATCTTCTATGAGGTACACGAAGATATCTAGATCTCGAAACGCAACCACTGAGGAGAGTCCGACCCGAAAGCAAGCCTCTGTACAAGGGGTTCAACGGTTCGGGAAGCACCTCGCCCGCGATTGTTAGTTTTTGACCGGAGCGCTTTCTCACTGGTTACTCCAGCTGTTGGTGGAGACAGAGGACATTTCTGTCAAAATAAAATCGTTAAATTATGAAAATACAGCGTTCATTGAAACAAAACAACCGGAAAGAACTTGCGACCCATTTGCTTCGCACTGCTAAGGCAGTACCGGAATTCATCAACCGGAATTTTTCAGGGGTTTGCCTATGGAAGTCCAGTTGCAGGTTTGTTGTCAAGCAGCGGTGAGTGAACTGCCCCGTTTAAGTTCCTATAGGAATTTAAACGGGGCAGTTTATTTTTTAATGATGCTTTTAACTGGGCATCAGTGTAAAAGGGTAAATAGCTTGATTTTTATAAGAATTTCACTGCAGACTGCCTTAACTAAAATGGTATAACAACTCAAACGGGACAGACTAGAGTTTAGTAATCCATGTTTAGAAATGGGTATGGTTGTAAAATATTAAAACTTGACGTTTTTATATATTTTCCAATGCAAAGTGTTCCAGCTCAAACGGGACAGTTTGGATTGTAATATTCCCCCTACACACTAAACACTGTAACACCCATAATCGTGTAAAAATGGTGTAAGAATGGTGGAACTTAGGAAAAACATACTTCTTACACCCTTTTACGTGATTTCTGAATATCTTTGTGTGTAAGAAGGGTGTGCTTATAATTTACTCCTCTTACACGCGGTTTTTACGCCCCATTTGTAGAGATGGTGTCTAAAATCATGTAAAAATGGTGTCTGGGCGAATTTTACGCTCTTCATTCACACGCTGTGAAAGGGCGTAAGGGAGATGCGGCCGAATACACCAATGATTTCATAGCCGTTCAATTTTATTGCTTTGGTGAAACTGTTGCTGATGTACGGCGGTACATACATCGAGAATAATTAGTCGTCATACGAAGTCGCCCACGATTTGGAAGTGCAAGACAATAGTTTTCGCAACTCGCATCGAACTCGCCTTCCGTCACGAGCCGAAAAATACGTGCCGCGAGTGCATCTACTTTTTCATTGCAAGCATGAATTAAACAAAGAACCAGCGCTTGCAGAAGACTATCGAAGACGTGGATATTTACAACCGCAACACCACACAGTGTTGCGCCGGTATTAGCCAAAAGTAAAAAGAAACGGCCGATACCATTTTGGTTCAGCCAATATCTGTGAAGAATGGGATTGATCACGCATTGGCCAACCTGACATATTGTACGCAACGCCGTTTGTGGTTGAATGTATTTCTATTCATTGACCTATCAAATTCGACGCTAAAATATTAAGCGAAACAAAATCTGCTTAATTTTGCCCCAGAAAATCCACCTGCTCTCAAGCGTTGGAACTAACTGTGACGTCCTCATTCCCGGTAAAAGAAACTCACCTGACTGGGCCCTCGCACTACTTAAACCACCTTCGCTGAGAGTCCCTCTGTGTAGTTCTGAAGAATCAATGCCCTAAGACAATCGAAAGTGCCCGAATCATGACACCCCTACCAGGGTACGTGATTCTCGTCTCTGCGTGGTAATTCTAAAATATCTAACGTTTCGGCGCTTTTTCTAAATTTGTTTGCTTGAACATGTGAAACCGTGTTTCTTGTCTCATGCTCTCAGCGACTTAAAATTAATCCGCGTTAGAACTTTTGTTTTTATTTATTTTTGTGAATTCGAGTTCCGCACCAGAGCAGGCACACTTCAACATGTCTGGCAGATTGAGACGCTCAAGTTTGTACTAACCAAAGCAAAAAAAAACGTTTTTCTTGTATGTACATACAGCCTTGATTGTGGTACGACTCAAGGCGAGAACTGTCTCTTAGGTTTCAATAAAAAACTTAGCCAGTGCGGTACAAAAACTAAAATGGGATTTTTAACGTGCATCACGAGGTAGTGATTACACAAACGCGTGCCGGTACGAAACTCATCCAGATCGAAACAGGTGGGGGTTGGGATCGAACCTAGAAAGTTGTACCCAAAGCAAACACTGACAAGACCTTTTTCGCCTCACTCCAAGGGCAGCGAAGGAAGCCTTCACAAAGCAGCAAAGGAAAATTAGCTGCATTGTCTATCCCCTTTGACCTCGTCTTCTTATGAGCAGCCCCACCTTTTTTTTGTCTTTTCGTGTGGCTGTGAGTGAGTGCGAAGGCCGCTTCTAGCGAATCAGAAGGGTGGAGCGAAGTACGTGACCGCTTACCGTAGGAGAAAACCCTTGGATGAAAATTTGTCGCGTGAATCCCCTCTGACGCGCTAATATGCTCACTGAGTCATTGACTTCGCCGCTTGCCAAGTTATGGTAATGTGCAGGAGGCCATATTGGTTCATTTTTCGAAAAGCGATCTTTAGTGTTCTCCTGCTTTTCCTGCGTTGCAGTCATGGGCGTGTTTTTTTCGTCGTGAACGGCCAGAACACATCGATGCTAACGTTTCAGGAATGGCCGTTTTCATCGTCGCAGTCCATGGAATTATTGTTATATGTTTATTGGACCCGTTTCGGCTAAAAACTTGTTATCGGTGGCCACGAGTCTTTCGTTGAATGTGAGGGACGGCCTTCTTTTTCAACATTGTTTGCGTTGTTCTGGGCTGCCCATATCGGATTAAGCATCTATGACGGATAACGTAATATCGTAGTTTTTTTTTAAGTACTCTGCAAACATGCTCTTTATAGTAGTCCTGCTTCCGTCTAAATAGAGCACTGGTTCTCAAATAAGGGCCCGCGGACCCTTTGGGGTTCGCGAAGGCATTTAAGGGGTCCGCAAAGCCCAGCCTCATCACTTAAGCCCGGGAATAAAAGTTGTATTTTCTCAGACTCAGAAAAGACAAAAAAGAGAGAAAAGATACATTTCTCTTTCCCTCATAACGAACAGGGTCCTTCGTCTTTTCCGCCGATCCACACGGGGTCCGCAAAGCAACAGTGGTTGAGAACCACTGCGATATACCATTTTACAGTTTACGGTCCATGCGAATGCGTGGACTACGGGTCTCGCCCATAGGCGCCGCTCCGCAATGCACGGCAGTAAAGCAGCTGGGCCTCGGTTCGCGCGGTCCATATTACTTTGTGGCCGACTGTACATACTTTGACGCCGACGGAAAGACGACTGCCTCAAGCAGCCATGCGATGCTCCTTTTGTAAGCGCGTGGATACCTAGATGTCTCCGAGCTCGAACACACAACAGGATTCTCCAGTCATCTGGAACATACCACGCATGCTAATGAAATAGGGATAAAAAAACAAGCGCAGGTGGTGATCAAACCCCAGCCAACGGTGTGGTTGTCCAGCAAGCTGCTCACTCAGCTATTTACACGTGGCAATATAAGAAACTTCTGATCAGTTTCTTACAGCTTATTATATACTCATACATAGCTATTGTGTGTTTTATATAATTTTTTTAAAATATGCGTTGTTTGGACCCAAAATTTCTTATATATAAAATGTTTTCAATAGCGCAGGTCCTTTAACAAAGACTATATGTAAAAAGTAGATGGAAATTGACTCTTAGGTATATTTTCTCTGCAGTCTGTCTCAGCTCAAATGATATGGGTAGAGTTACTTTAACGGAAGAGTTTAGGTTTTAATATACGCTAGTTGAAAGGGGGGTCTACAAATTAGATATAACTTTACGTTTTAAGATGTTTTCTCTTGCGTCTCTCTTGGCAAAAAAAGTATAGGAACTCAACAGGTGCAGTTTATATTTTAGTAATTCTTGCTATTAACTGAGAATGGCTATAAATTTGATAAAACTTGATGTATTATGATTTTATTTCCACAGTGTGCGTCACTTTGTCTTTATTATAAAGGTAAACGAGGAAGCTTACATTATAATTAATTTATACTTATCGGCTAAAATTACGATTTGAATATATTAGTCACATTGTTATCCTTCATCCGGACTTTATGCTCACAGACAATTTGAGTGCGGATACGCTTGTCTTCTACGGACCTCAGTTCGTGAAAATATCTTTCTCTGAGTATTATTTACACGCTTATGATTGCTGTCTTTCGATTATAATTGTTGCATTTATATTATTTTACACAATTTATTCGCCTACACGTAGAGAAACGTGAAAGACATCTTGATCTTGCGCATTTGACGTCCCTTGATTGATCTCATGAAATCGTAGTGTCGGCTGTGTCTTTGGTTAGGTGAAAGAAAGTATTGACGATCTCATCGTATCAGTAGTGCTGGCCCACAAGGTTTCCGCACGTGAGCAGCAAGACTACTCTAACATCAACATCATAAAGAGCGTTGACTCAACAACAGGTGCCAGGACGAGAGGGGTGACAACATCTCATCATTTCATATCATTTCATTTATTGTACCCTTATATCGCCCTCAAGGGGCTTTACATAAGGGGGGACAAACAGCAATATATATAAAACTCACAATGAAAACACAAAAAAAACAGTTTAGGTTAGTTGCGTGTAAAGAGCGGCAAGTGCGGCTCGAAACGTGCTGGGCTCTTCTATTGTTACGATGTTATCGGGGACTGAACTCCAGTCGGTGATAGACAGCTGTAAAGGTGAAAACTTGTAGATTTTAGTCATAGGAGTGGTAACATGAAGTTTTCGTGTGTTGTCTGCGCGTGAGGAGATGTGGATGGCGGCTCTACAATACTCATCTTGTTTGGATGGCGAATGGTAGTACGCTGGCGCAGGGCAATCAGCCGTGACACTTTACGACGGTCTGCAATAACTGGAACCTTAAGTTGCTGTTTTAATGCTGTAATGCTTGTGCGGGTGGAGTTACGAAGTATGAAGCGAGTAGCTCGGTTTCGTATGGCTTCTAACTTATCGATTAAATATGACTGATGCGGATTCCAGATTAGAGATGCATATTCAAGCTTGGGTCAAATGAAAGATAAATATGCGATCAGTAAACTGTCCCGATTTGCAAGGTAGAGTTGTCGCTTCAGGAAACCGAGGGTTTTGTTAGCCTTTGCAGTAATGTAATTTATGTGAGGCTCCCATGAAAGATTGCAGGTGAAGTGAACCCTAAGATATTTCTATGTTGGAGCATTTTCAATAGACGAATTGAAAATAGTGTAGTTGAACTGGGTTGATGTACGTTTGGTATTAAAGTTGAAAAATTTTGTTTTGGAAACATTAACTTTCACTTGCCACTCTTCACACCATATTTCGAGACACGTCAAGTCGCACTGCAAAAATACACAGTCATCTAGCCTTTTTATTTTCCGATAGATAACGCAATCGTTGGCATATAACCTAATTGTGGACCGAATTCAAGTTGGCAAGTCATTTACATATATTAGAAAAAGCAAAGGGCCAAGCATGGTTCCCTGATGCACGCCCGATTTGACATTTTGTTTTGAGGAAAGTTTATAGTTATATTGAACGCTTTGTGTGCGGTTATAAATAAAAGTTGAGATCCATTCGATAACAAAAAGGTCTATTTTCAATTAACGTATCTTTAACATGAGGTGGTGATGAGGCACTTTGTCAAATGCTTTCTGGAAATCAATGAAGATGGCATGTGTTTCAGTGTGAGAGTGCAGGTTTTCATGGATATTATTAGTGAACTCAAAAAGCTGTGTTTCGCAAGAGTGGGACCTTCGGAAACCGTGCTGGTTTACAAAGAAGTAGTTGTGCGAGCATAAGTGGTTCATTATGTTTGAAAATACTCTGTGTTCCATGAGTTTACTTTGTACACTTGTTAGAGATATTGGCCTGTAGTTAGAGAATTCATTTTTTGAACCACTTTTATAAATTGGGATCACTTGATCATGCTTCCCGTCGTCAGGAATTTCACCGGAGTCTAGCGACTGTTGAAAAATCAAGGAAAGTAGAGATGAACACTCATATTTACAGTGTTTGAGTAGCTTTGATGTTATTTTGTCAGGGCCTGGTGCCGAGTTCGATGGTAGATCGTCAATCAGTTTCATAACGCCAGATGCGTAGATAGTTAAATGGGCCATTTTTCGTAACTATTATGGTCTGAATCGAAGTCTGGTTGAGGAAACTGGTCCTCAGAAAAAAACGTCCTTGAAATACCGACTGAACTGTTCGCATGTCTCGGCAGTGCTCATCTCATTTCCAGATGCATCAGTGAAAGGGAAACATTCTTTACCTTGTTTTGGGTTAACAGCGGTCCAGAACTTTTTGGGGTTGGTTCTCATAATTTTACTAAGATCCTCATTGTACAATTTGTTTTTTCGCGTTTTTTATTTCAAATTTAGAGGTTTGTTGACATTGGTTGTATCTTTCCCATGCATCTACAGACTGAGAAAGCTTGGCAGTCCTGTAGAGCCGCTGTTTTTTATTGAGTAGTCTCTTCAACTGTGCTGAAAACCAAGGCTTTTCAACGCACGATTGAATGGTTATTTTGGAAATGTATAAATTTGCTAGTTTATGTAATTTATATTTAAGCAACGACCAATTTTCGTTAACCGATCTAGAACCGAAGTCAGCCAGGTGCAGATCCGAAAATGATGTTAAGTTTGCGCAGATTTCATCACAATTTGCTTTTGAATAATTCGAGATGGTTTTGATCAAAGGAATTTGATTCTGCGCAGGGATAGCCATTTCAACATTTATAGAAACGTGATCACTCAATGGTTTCATAAAATGAACACTCACTACGCGCTCAGGTTTCGACGTAAAGAACAAATCTAAAACAGCAGAGCCGCGAGTTGGCTGACTAATAATTCGACAAAGTGAGAACGCGCGCGTTACACCCACAAATTCTCGGCTTTTTTTAGGAAGAGTAAACCAGCATTCAAAAGTCATAGAGGAGAGAAAGGCCGGCCAAACAATGCGAGGAAAGTTAAAGTCTCCTGCCAACACAAACATGTCATTCGGCTAAGTTCTAACAAGTTCTATAAACTCGTGAAGTAAAGGGGATAAATCCAAAAGCCCGGGAGGCTTGTAAAAAGCAATCACTATAACAGAAACACCATGCCTTTTTATTCTGAAACATACGCCTTCAAACTTTGGGATGATATCAAAGTTTTCGACACGCAAGCACTTTTTATCGCGATCAAAACCCCTCCCCCTCTCCGCTCAGTGCTGTCTTTCCGAACAATGGAAAAATCATCGTTCAAAATTATATCAGAGTTTTGGCTATTTAGCGAAGTTTAAATATCACTTATGCGAAACAGTCTTTTTCCTTGTTACTAATATTGTTTCAATATAACATTTGTGTGAAATAGCAAAACACACACAGAAACGGAAGATTCAAGCACGAGATTCACACACAGAAAACGATCCCACGTGTTTTAAGGCGCGTCAGAAACTGCCCGAATCCGACGAGGAGCACGCCAATCAATCGTCACGCGCTTTCCTAAGATGGAGTAATAGGTGCAGTGATGAATTCATAAGCAGTAGCCAACAAAATCACCACCTGCATCACGTGACGACAAGTCAAATTATGTTACGAGTAGGCGGGTATGCCCCATCAAGACTGGGTATGCACTCGTAAATGCATGCGAAGCTGCCAAGGAAACTTTCACGCGGGACATGCGAGTGCTCACACGCACGCGCGCCACTAACCATAATGCCACAAATAGAGCGATGTAAAGACGAGCATGCATGTTACAGCGAAAGTCAGGGATTTACTCACACCAGGAGGGGCACTGCACCCGCGCAGGAACCAGATTAGGGTATAGAAAAACCGCCTGCGCAGGCGCCGACAGCAGCGACACTTTTTTGGTGTGATGTGGGAGGTGTGTGTTGGAGTTGCAGGGTGTCTCTTTCAGATGCCTCTAGCATGTGCTCGTTTCCATCCGGAACTGAGCATCAGCGAGCAGTCTCAGAGTACACGAAACGCCATCTTGTTAGCTAACGGTAAAGCTTTGCACAAGAGGCGGGACTGCGTATGGACTCACATGCCTTTTTTGTCTTCTGAATCACTATAGGAGGAGGACTACTGCCCAAAACAAAATTAGCGGGACTTTGACATGAAAGACCAAGTGATAAACAAACACACAAAAAAAAAACGAAAGAAAACGCCGTAATTTGTGTTTCTGTTCGCAGTACTCTACGAGTTATAACTAGATATATAATATATGTCATTTCAATATGCTGAACTGATAATTGCGGCTTACTGTAAAAAGAGCCCCTGCCCCAAAAGTCTGCAGGTCTTAGTTTCTGAAGCTCAAAATTAAATATTTCGGTACGAAAAACCATTTTTAAAAATTCATTATATCAAATGTTCCAGATACTAAGTTTACTCATACTACAGTACTGCACCTACCAGCCTATACAAAAGGCCGAATATGTATATTCTTAATTGATAACTGTGGCTTCCTCTGAAAACCACACCTTCCCTAATAGTCTGCGAGTCTGTCTCTGAAGCTCAAGATAAAATGTTCCGATATGAGGAAGCATCTCAAAAAATTCATATGAAAACCAGATAACAAAATTGTCTCTCAAACTGCTGTACAGCACCTACCAGGTTGTAAAATAGGCATAATTTGTATATTCTCAACTGATAACTGTGGTTTCCTGTGAAAAGCGCACCTGCCCCAAACTCTGCCAATGTTAATCCCTGAACCTCGAAATAGCATGTTCCGAGAAGAAGAACCATGTTCAAAATATAGCAAAAAAAAACAAAGAACAAAACTATTATAAATACCAGCGGCTCTCTCGGATCAAAAGACGACACTCACCAAGCTACAGAACAGGCGCCGTCTGCAACTTATAAACTGATAGTTGCGGCTTCCTGTGACATGCGCACCCGCCTGAAAAGACAGCGAGTCTATACTTCCAGATAAAAAAAAATCATGTTCCGACACCAAACACAAGTTTAAAAAGATATAAAAAACAGGACATTCAAGATATCAAAATGATCTCTCGGATCAACGGACAACACGTACTTAGCTTCAGAATAGGCAGCATCAGTAAGTTAATTCCTGATAATTGGGGCTTCCTGTGAAATGCTCACCTGCCCGAAAAGCCTTCGGGTCTTAGCCACCAGAGCGCAAAATTATACGTTCCGACACCAGGAACCATTTTTAATGTGTCACAGAAAAAATAATATTCAATACATCATTATTCCCTTCCAGATCACATCTCAACGCATGTCCAGCTATAAAATAGGCAGCATCCGTAACTTCTCAACTGGTAATTGTGGCTCACTGTGAAGGGCGCACCTGCCTTATGTCACGTAGTTAAAGAATCACGAATTGTGAATAATAGAAGATGGAAGAATTATACCTTCAAATTCAGATATTGAATACCCCGAGTGTGTCTTTCAACTCATAAAATGTTTGCAGCGTTCTAGAAGGATCTGAGATTGAAATTTCTAATTAGAGAACTATTGTTCATTCGCGATCGCGAACTGCACTTTTAAAGAAAAGTGTCTAATGGGATACACCCACAGGGGGTGTTGGTGGTTGTCACAAATAACTGTATTGGTGGTTTACTGGCGGAAAAGCAACGAAGGCCATACGCTTATCACAAATATTCTCCAACTGGCTGAATATTTGTACACCCTGAAGAAGGGAGTATATTTCCAGCCGTTGGTGAGATGCATATGTGCACCTTTTTCTACACCAATCGCACTTGAAGGGAACACAGTGCACCCCCTTCAAAGGTGTACGGCACAACTTTCTCTACACCCAATGAAATCAGAAAGGCAACACACGTGCACTTTATTCAAAGGTGTGTCATCGCACCACTTTATAAACACACCTGATTCGAAGGGAAGAAAGATGCACCCCACTCCATAGTGTACCTTTACTCCCCTTTCTACACCTTTCAGCAAGAGAACACAGGAGCACAGCGTTCAATGGTACACAAGTACAACTCCTACACCCACTGGGCTTTGAAAAGTTGAAAGCAGTGCTTTGAAGCATTTCCCAAAGCTGCAAGCTCGTGCTTGTACCTGCTGGTGAAATAAATTAGACATTCGAAATCAATGCTTCTAGCATTACAGGTAAGTTTGATTAAGCATATTTCCTTGACAAAACATATTAACAAGAAGACGTGAACTATTTTGGTGCTTGCAATCAAATGGTTTAGGAGCATGCTCTTAAACCATTTGGTTTTAGATTATGGTCATCTCGATAAAACATTACTAGACTCGTTAATCTCCCTGGTTGACAGCATTAACCGTATGTATTTATGATAACTGTATAAAGATACTCGGTAAAAATTACGACCGCATTTTTCGGTTTATAATTTGCTTCCAATTTAATGCTGACAGGAGGTGTCAGATTTCTTGGAGCATGCTCAATGTATGTTCAAAGCAAAGTAAAATGAAAAGCATTGAAGAAGGTAAATCATGGAATGCATTTGTAGTAACGTTCGTTGTCATCTGAAAATGAATAGAGCTGCATTTTGTTTCCTAGAAAACTCGAGTGGCAGACCTTATGCGGACCCTTAAAATGGAACTACGGCAATGGCAATTAGTTAAAGTCTGTTTGAGACAAGTGAAATTTTATTTGTTGTTTCAGCTGAGTAATGAAAAAAAAAACTGATAACAATTTAGGATGTAAGATGAGGTAATCTGGAACATAAATTTCAATGAAATTAAGTGTTTAATGTAAAGCAATTAAATGCAATTGGGAAGCGAGCTGGACAAGAATTACGAAAATAATTACTATAGAAGAAGAACTAGAGGGACAATGGACAAACACAAATATTGGAACACAGCTAGGCGACTGGTGCGCGAAAAACAAAATCCACGTGGTCGGTTACCGAACCCGGTACCTCTCCATTTCCAGTGTAGCGCTCCACCAACTGGCCTAACCAGGGGTTAGACGTCAGTAGAGCCAACAGATTTTATCAGCCGCCAGCAATCTAATACCAACAAGGGGAAAAGCTTGCATTTTAAGTTATGATTATAATGCAATCAAAGGCAAAGGTGCAAGCGAGCTGGGCAAGAATGAGGCAAACAATCCCTGGAGAAGGGGAACAAAGGATAACCGCAAATCTCCAAACACAGCTAGTTGACTGGTGCCTACCAATT
>JABSTQ010004435.1:0-24062 GCA_013358835.2 Ixodes persulcatus | reverse complement strand
AATGGCCTAGTCGTTCCAGCCACCGAAGCCGCTGCTTTTGTACCAATTTTGAGTGACGGGTTAATTTTCTATAATCTTGTAGGGGAACAATAGTGACTTCTGCGACACACAAAAGGCATTCTCGGGAAGAGGGGAGTTTCTCCTTCCCCTCTTCTCTCGTCGTGGCCGGAGGCGAGACACTCACCGTCACTAGCTGTCAAGGGTCCTAGACGGGCATTGTAAGCGATGCGTTAGCGACATCCACCAGGTGCTCTTTGCTAATCGTTTAATTCGTTTTAAAATTCCTTTTCGAGACTTTTTTAACAAGATATTGGTATGTTCGATGTGATACTGCTCCTTTGAACACATATAGACCAAAAAATGAGCGCCGAAATTTCGTTGTAGTATCCGTTTAAACGCCACTGCGTAAATGGGTATTTTATCGTATAAAAACGAATATTTAAATGTTTATCAGGAGGAAAACGTTACAATGAGAGACATTTTGCCCGAGACAAAGTTTTATCAAGGAAAATTTAAAAGCAACGCCAGTGAGAAACACGGAAGCCGCATTGCAAGCGACATAAACAAATTAAAAGCGCCCTTAAAGGCGTTTTTTCTCGTCGTCCAGCGCCCTGCTGAGATCTCTTTAGCGGTATCTCTGATCGCTGAACATGGCTATTTACGCATTATTTGCTCCTCCAATTCTTTCTAGATGTGTTCCCCAGCGTTCCGAGACAGTAAGTGCTTTGTTAGCGCTGGCGGTCAGCGGTGATACGAGTCGGCCATGGCGCTGAGCTGCTAGTCGCCCGCTAAACACCGGCTAAACTAGCCCTACCTCATGACTAAGATTTCTTAGTCGACTTCTTAGCCGCGCGGGGCGACCAGCCCCTAACCACGACCGGTAAATACCAAGCGCTCACTTTGCGGCGACTATCGCTCGCTACGTGATCATTTTAGTCGATGACGTCACTAGTCAGGTTAAACAGGCGCTACTCGTGCCTGGTGAATACGGGTGATATAGGCAGGCAATAGCTCACCTTGAAAATACTTGCTCATGGTGGCCGAGAACAAACTCCTGTTCCTGATTGGCAGCCATTTGCTGCGAAGAATACGTGCGCATATCCTAAAGAACCCAGTCTTAGTCTAACACAGATGCTTTGGCCGGACAGAGACACAAAAGTCTGATGCAAACCACAAAAAGCAGGAAATAGTGTCTGCGAGAGATGAAAACAGACCCAGGTGGAGAGGCTCGTTCTGTTTCACCTTAGTCAAATAGTGTACCCATTCTGCTAAAACAATGCACATTTGCTAAAAAAAAGTATAATAAATATTTTGCCTCATTTGGCAGAGGTTACTGCCAAGGGTACCTGCACACCAGAACAAGTCAGACGTAGTCACACTTTTTTTTATTTTTCTTTTCATGAGTGACAGCAGAATCCTGAATGGGTGATGAAAAAATATGAGCCCAGCAAGACAGGCTAGCTTGCCTTGATGCAAGCACAGTGCCTTGGCCGACAAATGAGGTTCTATTGTTGGTCACTTGTCATATTTGGTGGGAATAGTAAAGTAAATGAAAATAAGGCAATCTTTCTTGCAGCCGACAGCTGCAAATGAAATTCAAATACCTCGATAAATGACCTGGAAATACAATTGGGTGGTGGCCGAGTGGTATAAGGTGTCACATTTCAAACTTGCAGACTGTGTAGTTCTGGTTTAAGTCCTCCTGGTGTATATTTTTACACTTATTAATTATATTTTTTTGAGGCACTAGCACATAATTTATACGCTAATTCACCTTTAGAAGCGTTTGAATTATACTCCGCCGCTTCCTAGTGCTTGTAATAGATTCTCAGTAAGAGTGGCTTTCAATTTTGTCTCCTTGCTGTCGCTGCTTGCTTCCTCACCCTTAAAGTGCTGACAACTCAACACAAAAGTAATAAAAAATGTGTTTCAAATGTAATGAAGATCAGCATTTCCAAGTTGTACCCCTGCTTCATGCCCCGGCCATGCCACCGTGCCATACCTGAGCGCAGTGACGAATGGTCCCAGGTGCTGTGACCCGACCGTATATGGCCTTACGGTGTGGTGCGACTCATGCAGCACCTATGCTTCGTGATGGAGCTAGTGAGCGAGGTGCAACCTGCTAGAGCTGTGAAAGCCACAGCTTTACAGCCTGCAAGGGGTTGGAAGATGCCCTTCCTTTTGCACAGCTTGCAATAGCTCACCAAGAAGCTGCCGCAAGCACTAGGGAGCCACAGAGTGTGAAAAAAAGCACTTTTGAATGTGAATTAGTGTGTAAATTATGCGGCTATACCAAGGTCTATACGTTAAAACTCTAGAAAAGTATATATATATATATATATATATATGTGTGTGTGTGTGTGTGTGTGTGTGTCCTAAAAAAAGGCAAAAAAAAACGTGTCCACGTGGGTTTGAACCCAGAGCTTCACTGCCCTTGATTTCAGTTCCGTAACCCGCTTCAGACGGGGCAACTTTTCCAGCAATTTTGAGGTTGCTGGCGGGTTGTTCCCTAGCTTTTCCCAGATCAACACGAATTGCTGAGATCGGGTTCGGCTCGAAACGGACGAGCAACTCGAACAACTAGGAGAAGTGTGAAGTGGCAGCAGCCAATCAGGGACGCAATATTTTCATGTGACACCCCTGTGGTGGTGATGATGACAGCTAAAGACTTGGCTCTGGTTTGAAATGGATCAATTTTGGAAATAAACTGTTTCAAAAAGATGAGTTAGTATTCTGTTGTGTATTTATACTTTATGTACATTATTTACAAGCAAGCGGAGCGGTGCATAGCCTACCTGGCTGCGCTGGATCCACGAGAGTCTGTTCCAGAGCCCGAGCGCGAACGCGTGCTCGTGTCCCGCTTCGTGGCAGTCTTCACTGTTGCCAGCACATAACATCCCTCCCCCCTAAGTCACGTAGTCCTTAAGGTAGTTAGGACGTTGGCGTTGTCGCTGGGGACGACTCGGCCGTTCTTGCTCGGGCGCTGAAGTTGGCAACACTTCTTGGCGCATTGGTTCTGAAGCACGCGGAAGTTGTGAAGAAGGTGTTGCCACAGGTGTTTCCTCTGGAGCGGTCGGCTGCGCAGAAAAGTCCGCCTTACTCGTTGAGAGCGGACGCTCTTCCACTGGCTCATCCGAAAGTCGTGGCTCACATGACAAGGAACGTTGCTGTTGTGGCAGCTCTGTCCCAGGCTCCTCCTCCAGATACGTGCTTCACTGCCGACTTCGAATTTGGTCTACGTGTCGCTTCCAAAAACGCCCGTCGATGGTGCGAACCTTGTACGACACCGGGCCAGTGATCTCAGTGACGACACCGGGTAGCCACTTGGGGCCTGCTAAATAATTGCGGATGAAGACGGTGTCTTGCGGTTCAAATTCGCGCACACCTTGTCTTCCCCGCAGCGCTTGTTTTTCTTGCTTGTCTACCATCTCTGTTTGTAGGTCTTGGTGAAGCCGGTCCAGCGCTGTATGGAGTCTTCGACCCATCAACAATTCTGCAGGACTCTTTCCTGTCGTAGAGTGCGGCAGAATATGTTGGCTCAAAAGGAAACGTGCCAGCTTGGTGGCCATGTCACCTCTTTCCATGCGCCTGAGGACCTGTTTAGTCTCTTGGATCATACGCTCTACTTGACCGTTAGGTGATGGATGGTACGGCGCCACCTTGACGTGCCGAATTTGGTTCCTCAGCGTGAATTCTTTAAATTCTTGCGAGACGAACGCAGTTCCATTGTCGGAGACTATAGTGTCCGGAGCACCATGCGTTGCAAAACAACGCTCGCAGCTTTTGACAAACTGTTGCTGAAGACATGGATGGCATCTGTATGACTTCCAGCCATTTCGAGTTTGCGTCCACCACCAAAAGGAAAACTTTTCCTTGGAAGGGCCCTGCAAAATCTATATGGATCCGGGACCAAGGGTTTCTGGCAAAGTCCCACGGATGCAGCCTTGCGCGTGCAGGTTCCGGCCTAGTCTCCTGGCAGGGTAGGCAGGTGCGAACCTTACTTTCGATATCTTGATTGATGCCTGGCCACCAAACTGTGCTTCTAGCCAGCGCCTTCATGCGGACGATGCCGAGATGCATGGTATGCAACAACTCCAAGACCTGGTCTCTGGCTTGCCCCGGAATGATAACTCTACTCCCCCAGAGTAGGCACCCCCGATACTCTGACAACTCATGCTGCCGTCGAACGAAGGGCTTGAACTGGTCCGGCAGTTTCTTTTGATGCCATCCGACCATTGTCCAATGTAGAACTCTGGCCAAGGTTGGGTCATTGTGGGTGCATCGTGCAATCTTTTGGGCATCCCAAGGAATCTCCGGCGCAGTCTCCAGCATCCGAACTTCAAAACGTTTCTGGTCAGGTGGGCTGTTCTTCTCAGTTAGAGGCAGTCGACTCAATGCATCTGCGTTCCTGAGCTGATGAGCAGGCCTGTACTCCAGCTCGTAGTTTTAAGCAGACAGCATTAACGACCAACGCAACATCCTCGGTGACAGCACCTGAGGCATTGGTTTTGTGTGATGCAGGAGTCCCAGTAGAGGTTTGTGATCTGTCACAATCCGAAAATGCCGGCCATAGACGAACTTGTGGAACTTCCGTATGCCAAAACCTATTGCCAGGGCTTCACGGTCTGTCTGTGCGTAGTTCCGTTCGGCAGGTGTCATTGTTCGAGATCCATATGCTACCGGAACCTCTCGGCCTTCGCTGTCGACGTGGCTCAGCACCACCCCAAGTCCATACGGAGAGGCATCACAGGCCATAACCAGTGGCTTGTGGACACTGTAGTGGCCAAGGACGTCCGAAGACTGCAGTAACTTCTTGGCCCGCTGGAACGCTTCTGCTTCCCGCATTGTCCATTTCCACTTATGGCCGTCATCGAGCAGCCTGTGCAAGGGCTCCAAAATGTGTGTAACTCCCCGCAGGAACCTGTTGTAGAAGTTTAGTGCTCCTAGGAACGCTTGCAACTCCTTCTTACACTTCGGCTCGGGTGCTTCATGGATAGCCTTGACTTTGTCATCTGTCGGCTGTATTCCTGCCTTGCTGACTTTATAACCCAGGAATACGACTTCATCCGCTCCAAAAGTACACTTGTCACGTTTCAGCCGGACACCGTCGTCTTTAATTCGTTGAAGCACTGCTTGCCTTGCAGACGGGTCTTGTGCTCGGCGTCATCTTTACCGCCTACGAGGATGTCATTTAGAAAATCTTGCACCCCTTCCAGTCCTTGCAGCAGCTGTTCCATGTATCTCTGAAAAATAGCGACGGCAACAGCTACGCTGAACGGCAGGCGCGTGACCCGGAAAAGTCCACGGTGTGTGGTGATGGTGAGAAGGCCAGCTGTCTCACTATCGACGGTCACTTGCAGGTACGCTTGGTCTAAATCAAGCTTGGAAAACTTGGCACAGCCCGCCAGTTTCGTAAAAAGTTCCTCCGTTGTGGGCAGGGGGTAGCTTTCCCAACGAACGACAGGGTTTACAGTACTCTTGTAGTCGCCACAAATTCGCACTGTGCCATCCTTCTTGATCACAGGTACTATCCCTAATGAAAAATACACCAGGCAATCCTGGTGTGACATCAGAGAATCCTGGTGTGACACCAGAATATCTGGTGTGCCCACCAGCAATGCTGGTGTATCGAGCACACCAGCCTGATGTGCCCACCAGAAATGCTGGTGTACCCACATATCAGCCTGATGGGTACACCAAGAGAGTCTGGTGTCACACCACAAGGGCTCATGTGCCCACCAGGTAGCTTGGTGTGCACACCACGCAGTTTGATGTGACACCAGAGTTGTGTTTTTATTGACTTTTTCCCCCGTCCACGAGCGTGTTTTCTATTAGTTTGTGTGCCGCCCCGTACCCCGACGGGGTGCCTTGTTTCCTCCCGTCTTGGTGGTCGCCGGAGACCCCGCGGCGGGCTCCTTTGTGCTCAAGAAGTGTCCCCCTCGTCCCGAGCACTTTCCCGGGTGGACTTGAGCAGCTTGGGGCGCTCGCCGGCTCGCCTCTTCGAGGGTTTCTCTTTCCCTTTCCACCGGTATTCTAGTTTAAGTTTGAGAAAATAAAGAAGTCTTCTTTGTGAGTCGAAGCCGAAAAGATGTGTGTTGGTGCGCTTTCCTGACTTCCGACGAGCTTGGTTTGGTAGCAAAACAACAGAAAAAGCTGGTAATTATTACAGTTTTTGGTGCCGAAAACCGGGAATTAACGGCCAGATCATGCCTACTACGAGCGAGGAGGGCGTCGACCGCCTGAAGCGAAAGAGGATTACCCTGCGAGCCGCCACAACAAAGGTCATCAACGAGATTGGCGTCCTGCTGGCCACGGATCCAACCGACATCGGTGAGCTTGAAGAAACATTTGATATTCTTCTACTTAAGGAAGCTTCCCTGAAAGAGCTGGACAAGGAAATCGAGCCATCTGTCGAATGTGATGCCTTCGAAGAGGAGATTTCTGGCGCGGAGGGGTAGGCGGAACAGATCAGCGTAACTAAGACACGAGTCACCGCAAGCTAAAAGGCCAATAATTGCAGAACGACAGGGCGTCCGGTTCTTTGACGCAGGGCAGTGGCTCCGGACAAACCCGAGTTGATCGCGGCCAACTCCCTACAACAGTAAAGCATCCGAAGTTCTACTGTTGTGCTTTTTTGCTTTTTTTTTTAATAAAGTAATATGAAAGCAGCGTTGTTGTCAAACTTATCATTGTACCCTTTTTTGTGAGTAAAGCAACACCCAGTCAACAGGTGCTCTGGTATCACACTACAACAAAACCTGATGTCCCACCAGAACACCAGATTGCTGGTGTCACATCAGAACACCAGATTTCTGGTGTCACACCAACACACCAGATTTCTGTTGTCACACCAGAACACCAGGAAATGTCCCAAATCACATCTGTGAAAAAGTCTGGTGTAACATCAAGTCACACCAGCCCTAGGCCTGGTCTATTTTTCACTAGGGTATTCGAGTCGCCCAACGGGAATGTCGTACGGGTTCCAAAATGCCTTGATTGATGAGCTTGTCCAAGGCTTTATACACTCTTGGTGGTAAGGCAAAGGGAACTGGATGTGGTTTGAAAAAATTGGGCTGAGCGGTCGGTTCAACTTCGACTCGGACTGGTGGTCCTTTGCTTTTACCCAGACCCGGTTGGAAGACCTCGGCGTGACTTCGCAGCACTGCTGCTGTGGACGGACTCTGGCTCATCGACTCTCCTTGCAGTTGATTCACTTTCAACTCAATCCCGAGAGCCTTAAACCAGTCTCGGCCCAGCAAGCCTACGCCTGCTCCCTTGATCACGACAAGACGCAGTCGCTCTTGGCGTCCTGTGTATGTGACCTGGACCATCACAGAGCCTAGTACCTTCAGTTCCTGCTGGTTGTACGTGCGAAGACGCAGTTCACAAGGGCGTAGCTTGTGCTTGGACAACCGCAGCAGGCGCATAGTTCTCTCGTTCATCACGGAACACACGGCTCCCGAGTCGACTTCCATCTCGAGAGGGTTTCCGTTAACCTCGACGACGACCCGGACAGCAGGCTCCTCGGCAGTTACTTGGAAAATGCCGAACATGTCCGCCGTCTCACCGTCGCGCCGCCGACCGCCTTGGCCTGGGCGTTTGTCGCTTGTAGGCTTAGGTGTTGATGACGACTGCTTCGCCTTCCGTCGACAAACCTTCACGATGTGGCCCCACTGCTTGCAGAAATGGCACTCGGCGTGTTGAAAATGACACTCGTCTGGGGTGTGTGTCCCTCCACAGCGAAAACACTTGCTTTCCTTTAGCTGTGACTTCGGGGCAGCTGCATCTCTTGACGCTGAGGAGTTCACCTTAGCGTTCGAAGTCGTGTGCTTACCGACCCGGCACACATCGCTGCTCTCGGCGGGCACCGCTCCCCGAATCTTCTCCGTCTGACGGTGGACGTACTCTGCTGCAATCGCCTTCTCCTTGGCTACCGAGAAGGTTAATTCGGGCTCGGACAGAAGCCGTCGCTGAAGGGACTCTTCCCGGAGGTCACAGACAAACCTGTCTCGGAGCATGTCATCCAACGCCGGCCCGAAATCGCAGTGTTCCGACAACCGGCGAAGCTCGGCGATGTAGTCGGCGATACTCTCCCCTTGACGCTGGTCGCGTTTTCCAAACTGGAAACGCTGGACGATGACAGACTGCCTCGGGTCGAAGTGGGCCGCCAGTCTGGAGACAATGTCGTCGTAGCTCGTCTCGGAGGGTAAAGCCGGTGAGCAGAGCGAACGGATAATCGCGTACGTTGCCGCCCCGCATACCGAGCAAACGATTGCACGCTTCTTCTCGGCTGACTTTACCTCGTTTGCGATAAAGTAGAACTCGAGTCGTTCGCGGTAAAGTGGCCATGCTTCACCGTTGCTTGATTCGAACTCATCGATGCATCCAAATGCCGACGCCCCTGGTGCCGTCGCTTCCGCCATGGCACCGTGAACAGCGCGCTAGTAGGTTCTTCACCTCGTCGCCAATGTTGTGTATTTAGACTTTATGTACATTATTTACAAGCAAGCGTAGCGGTCCATAGCCAACCTGGCTGGGCTGGATCTACGAGAGTCTGTTCCAGAGCCCCAGCGCGAGCGCGTGCTCGTGTCCCGCTTCGTGGCAGTCTTCACTGTTGCCAGCACATAACAATTCTCAGAACAATTTAAAGATATAAAACGGAAAAAGTGCCCCCTCTGAAGCGGGCCAACAAGGCCCACTTCAGACGGGGCACTTTCACCCAGCAACTTGACGTCGCAACACCAGCAACACGGGCCGCACGCGTTCACACGCAGGGACCAAATTGCTGCGACTTGCCATCATCATCATTAAATTTTATTTTTCCTGCACTATTTAGATGCACAGTTATATAAAAAAACGTGTTTTTATATCTTTAAATTGTGCGGAGAATACTAACTGATCTTTTTGAAACAGTTTATTTCCAAAAACGATTCATTTCAAACCAGAACCAAGTTTTCAGTTGTCATCATCACCACCACAGGGGTGTCACGTGAAAATATTTCATTCCTGATTGGCTGCTGCCGCTTCAAACGTCTCCGAGTTCTCCGAGTTGCTCGTCCGCTTCGAGCCGGACCCGATCTCAGCAATTCGTGTCGATCTAGGGAAAGCTAGGGAAACACCCTATTGTATGGTACAGAGACCATTTAGGAATGTTCGGGTGTTTAAACGTTGTACTTCCCTTTTTAAAAAAAAAAAAACATTTTAGAGGGAAACGTTAAGGGAAAGGAATGAACCATTATGTCCTGTGAAGTTCGGGACTCGAGCAGGAATGCCGTTACCCTTGGTGTGACCCCATGAGACTGTCTTGCTGCCTTTGCTGGGGTTTATCTAACTGAAGCACCTGTACGAAAAGTAGAAGAAACACGTGTCCATAACAGTTATTATTCACAAGAAAATTTGTCAACATCCAAAATGACCCAGGGAGGAAAATTATGCCAGGAAGTTTTCGGCCACGTTGGCCGAGTCACCTCTCGTGGCCAATGTTTCATTGCAACTTTAATTGTATTGAACAGTTATAGACCAACACCCGGCCCTGACTTCACGCAGCTGCGGTGGCGCTGTCGACGGCACTGCGCATGCGCAGAGGCCTCATTTCACCCGAATTCGGTTTCTGCGCACGCGCAGTGCCCACACCTGGTGTGGGCAAACGCGAGCTTGTTTGTAAACAGAGTGTCCGTCTATAGGGTATATTACAAACAAAGTGCAATTTGGTTTTGTACGAAACTACAACACACAAAACGGCACTCTAATACAGTATGTTGAGGTACCTCTGAACAAACTTCAGGGTTTCATGGTGCCTCCTACAGATACCTGATGTTGAACATGAAATATGTGCACCAAGGAGTGAGCAAACTCTGACTTCCAATTAGTCTCACTCTCACGCACCAGCGACATGTTTACAAGGAGTGCAACGTGTAAAAAGTCGTTCTTGAAGTGTGCAAGCAAGATATAACGATATCAGAATAAGATCACATCAATAAGGCTCAAGTTGTAGTGAGAATATCTATAATCTAGGCACAGTAATGAGTCAACCGACATACTATCGCGGACAATATGAGCTGAAACGGCGCTCCGGCCTGTGTACGGTACTACATGCGCCGCCTGTCGCATCGCTCCCTATACACGGCGCACCCTGAGGCTGAGATAAATTCTCACTTGCGCTCACTGCGCCGCTGCGCTCTACCGGCCGTCTGCTAGCGAACATATTGGCCGACGGAACCACCATCACGATGCGTGTGCCGTGCAGCCCAATGGTCACATTTTCAGCTAGCATGCCTTTCAGCCCATTTCAAGAAAGCGCCGAAGTGAAAAATGCGCTCTCACGCTCGTATCTCCTCGAGGAGCGCTGCCTGACGAAGCTGCCGTGGCCTCTAAAAGGAGCCGATCTAAATATAATCGAAACCATTTAGAGGCGCAACAAGGTAGCCATGGCACGGTGTCTCTCCACCGCGCCACTGCCCACAAATCGTGAAAAGCAATCGGAGGTGAATGGGAGTGGCTTCGGGCTGAGCCAGACTTCGTTGCCGCGCTCTATGACTTCTTACCAGACAGGATGAGAGCCGTGGTAGTGGGTCAGGGGAGAATGATGCGGAATTAAATTATTTTGCAAGTTTTACTGCGCCTCAGGACGTCCTGAACCGGACTTCTGTCGATTAGAACAAAGCTTGATGCTACGGCGGCGACACACTGTTTGACGCTGTATACCACGCATACTTTTGTGGGGTGCCTCCTTCATCCCGATCTTCTTGTATAGTGCAGTTGAACTTCCACGCCGACTATTATTATTTTGTGTGTGACATTTTCCTCTGCTAATATTTTCTCGATTAAGTTTCAATCTCTTTCTCCTGAGAAATATATGACCGTTTGTCCCACCTTATGAAGACTAGAAATTTGTTAACAAAAAACTCGTGTCTTGTTTGTTTGAAAGAAACACGTGAGCCCAGTAATAAAGAAATAATATTTTTGAACCTTTTCATACCAATCAAGATTACTAAACCTTCTCAGTAACATGAATGCTTACCGTTTTTTTTTGTTGAAAATATGTGATCAATGAAAAAGAAAAAAAAATACCTTGGTGCCAGACTAATAAATCCGGCATACAGATTTTTACCTATATTTTACGATGTCCTACTTCGTGCATGCACCTATAATCAAACGAAAACAACCTGCAACGTCTTTTGATGTGACTTTCAAAAATGATAATCGCAGCTGAAATTTAAGACACTTCAATATTTTTTCTTCACCAGTCAGCGTTTTTTCTACGGGATTCTGCGCGATAGAGTAAAGTAAGTCAATTCCAAAACAGGGACCACAAGTGTAATCTTTTGTTCCCCCCGCCACCCTACTACACATGCCCGCTGTCGCACCCCCTGTCTCGCTTGCAGACAACCGGAAGAGCGCGGTGGCGCAGCGAGCGCAAGTGAGAATTTATCTTGGACTCAGGGTGCGCCATGTGTGCGGAGCAAGGCGAAAGGTGGCGCAGATAGTACCGTGCGCCGGCCGGAGCGCTGTTTCAGCTTATTGTCCGCGATAGTACAGCCGCGATTCCCTTTGCGATGATTGAGGTCAAACATGGCCGACGGCAAAATAAGAAAACGCGTGCTTTTTTCTATTTTTGGCACCATTTGCTCTGCGCAGCCGATAGCAGGGCAGTTGGGCGGCGTCACAAAAATCTGACTCACTCGCTAGCGTTTCTCAACTTTGTTCGGCGCCAGTCGGCACCACAGATCAGTGGTCGGCACTCATTGTCTACCCGGGAGGAAAAAAGTACGAACTCAGAGCCGAGCGTCCATCGCGACTCTCGTAAAGAGAAGCTCCGATAACACTTCGGCGACTCGTCAGCTTCAAACAATGCCTCTTCGAACGAGCCCGCGAATCCAATGCGTCGAACGGTCGCGGCGGCAAGCACGCCGGAAGCAAGGGGGCTGGATGCTGAATATCCGAAAGAGAAGCGGAGCTGGTTTCTACGTCTATTTCGCACATGAGATAACAAGATAGCGAAGATAGCCGAGTGTGAACACTGACTGACGTTACATTGCAGTAGACGCAGTCGAAACGACGCCTGCAACAGAGCACAGCTAGAGGCTTTCAACAGTGGCATGTGCGTTCACATACGCTGCGATTTCGAAACTTCATACCTCCTTGCTGTCCTTTGCTGTTTACTTTGATCCGTGTATACCAAAGCACTCAGTACTGCAAGTAATAAAGTCGTGTATACGTACCTTTCGAAGCGATTGAAAGCGTGTTGATTTCGCTTGGAACCCACGAGCAAAGAGCGCGACGAACTCAAACCGTCGGTCGCGCCGGGTCGTGCGACGAGGGGCCCCCGCCCGCTGCGCAATGCGCATGCTCGGCGGCTAGGCCAGACTCGCTCGGGTCGGCCGTTCGGCTCGCTGGGCTCGCTCCCTTCGAACCACGCTTCGAACTGCCTCCGAAGCTCGGACTGGCGCGCGCGTGGCTTGGCCGCTTGACGATGGAAACTTATCTTCTCATAAAACGATCTGTAATGTATCGTTTGATGGCGCAAATGCACGTATTTTTCACGCCGTTTTTTTATAGTGTTGAATTTCGCGAAACAGGCGACAAAGAGTGGTGGTGAAATGTGCTCGCATGCTGTCGTGGATTTTGTGTACGACGTAGGATTACCCAAAAAAGGTGAGTGAATATCGATAAATGTCCGCGTAAGAAGCAGCTACATGCACGTGACCTGTCAAACCTATTCTCCCTCATTATTTTATCGTGCGAACCGACATTGTCACGTATCGCGTTTGATTTGAGTCCCTATACCGGTAACCTAACCTTTGTTGCATTATAACAACTGCAATAAACATTTGTTGGAAAACGGTCACACCATAAGCACGTCGTTATTGGGCTTTCTCATTCAAAGGTAGGTGGCGGGTGTTCCAGCTAGTTATTCTGAATGGTTTGGTAGTTGTCCAGAATTTCAAGCGCGCGAGGCTGTGTGTACTGTGTGCCGTACCAACAGCCGTACGTACTTGCGCTTTAACGTTTGTGTTCTTAGTATATCCACCTCCATTATCGTTCTCTCTCGTACTGCCGTATGGTAACTCCTGCTGTTTTACGATATCATTCACGCGATGTCGTATTTGTGGACATACCGGTATCCACATGTTGCTTCACAAAACACTCAATATCGTGTTACGTTTCCTCTTAGTCCGCGGTATATGCCGACGAAATTCATGTTGGTAACTTGGTATTCGTTCTGAGATATATGCACGCGATTTCATATTGTATTCTCCTTTGGGCCCGTGATCGACGACCAATATTTATATATCGTGTGGCCGTACAGTATGTCCATGTCGGTCACCAATATGCACGCGATGTCGTATTCTATTCCAATAACCGCGCATTATATTGGCGTATTGTGCTCCAATATCTTGTTGAATACAAATAACCACAAGTTCTAACGGGATATTGTGCTCCGATATGGTGTTGTATATCAATAACCGCAAGTTATATTGCGATATTGTGCTCCAATATCCTGTTGTATACCAATAACCCCATACTATAGACCGACACGCGGAGCGACTCTGTTTACCAACAAGCCGGAAGGCCGCGCATGCGCGGTAGCTATGTGGGCAAGAGCAGCCCGGCTCTCCGTGTTTTCGCCATTGCGTTCTATGGCGTGCGCTCGTTGTTGACGTTGTAGGGACGCTTGTATCTTTATTTGTGCGTCGTATTTCCTCACAACGTATGTCGTATGCTATGCCCGACTATTTGAGCTCGCTGCCCGAGCCTGAACGGCAGCGGTATCGAGACAAACTGTGCGTGGACGGCGTTGCCTTCGATGATCCGTACGCCGTAAACAAGGCCTGCTGGACTTCCGACGTAAAGTTGCTGCCACCGAAGTCGACGGCTCATGTCGTCGTTTATTTAGTTTTTTCGCCAAGCCAGTTCACGGCCGACACGGTGGCGTACAAGTCTCTCGAGGCCTACGATTACTTCGAGTCGGTTTCCGCACTGCCGGCGGGATCAGCAGTCTGTGGGTCTGCGGAAGTGTGTGTATTCATTAATTGATTAAATACACACAGCGTCTTCAAGTCAAGGTATGATATTTTTCCTACCCTCATGACCACAAGGCATGACAAGCAGTAACGCTTTGTCCTTTCTGCAGTCTTGGCGGTAACACGTTACAAGTAACGGCGTTGCCGGTAACGCGTTACTTTTTTCAATAACGTAGTAACCTACTCATTACGTTTTCGACACAGTAACGGGTAACGTACTTACGTTACTATTTCAAGTAACGTAGTTACGTTACTCGTTACTACTTCCCAAGTCTTAAAGAAATTACACTTCAATTTTTTCCGTGTTTTAGGCGTCAAGCCATGTTTTACTTTGCGTTTTTTCTCGTGAGTATTTAGGTGAAATCGTAAAACGAGATAAAGTAATTATGTTCAGTTTCTGCACGAACATAATGTTTCTTGATATATGACCTGTATCGTCAAAACCGTAAAATGTGTTAAATCGTAATTTAAAAAAAAAGTAACGCAGAAGTAACGTGCGTTACTTTTGATCGGTAGCGGTAACGGGTTCCTTTTATTTTTAGGCAACGTAGCTCGGTAACGCGTACCTTTTATTTGCAAGTAACAAAGTAACGTATTTCGTTACTTTTTTTCAGTAACGCCTACAACACTGCCGTTCTGTCGCCGATCCTCTTGTGCTGGGTAGCACGGGCGTAGCGAGCCTCCGACGAGCGCTTGGCCGATGCTTTGTGCGCGAACACCATGGGAACAAAATCCCGGTGGTCTTGATCAGGCAACGCTTTCCCTGCACATAAGCAAGCCTCGGGACGGAGATTGAAATGGAAGCCGCACTTTCCTTCAAGAAAGTGTTTGCCGCACAAACGGTCGTTCGCGCAAGGCGACGATTCTTTTCGATCCACGAATATTCTCCACCTTTTATGCCTTTCAGAGTCTGCCGGGAACTTGTGGAAACTCACTCCGCTACTTTTCTTGTACATTTCGGTGTAATTAACGGCAACACAGCTTCGCGGCATGCTGAAATGCTATGACGCCCATGCGAAACGTGCGCGCTTTTGCCCACACCCCCCGGCTCCGGCGCGATCGCAGCGCCGCCGCAGCTCCGTGACGTCAAGCCCGCGTGTCGGTGTATATAGAGATATTGTGCTCCGATATGAATTCCCATCGTGCGTATTGGGTTAATCGGATAACAATAAGTTTTTATTGGTTTCCATCAACTTCATTGGAATACAATATTTCCAATAAGCCGAGTTCATATTGGCCTTTTTCAATAGGGATCTCACATGAATATGAATTAGATAACTTTAAAAAAGCATGAAGTAACATATTTCAATTTGGTATGAAACCTTGATTAACAATTAGGTAATGTCAGATATTCAGTAAGATTTCTTCACTTGTGGGGCTTCCCTATGTCCTGCCTCACTTTATTTTTTTATGTAACATGTTTGATTGATATATGTCAAGTCCTAGCTGGCCATTTTTAAGTCTAAAGTTGTTGATAAACGCAATACTGTGTCATCATAATAACTACACGTTATCTCAAGAAAATGCGCAAATAGCCCATAGCCACTTCCCCTCGTCTTCAGATCACACGTCCGGGTTTCTTTCATTTTTGTGCTTAATGTAGGGTCCCGAAAACGTTTCGACATAATCTCCACTTATGTTCAAGCTCCCGATAATCTTTAACAATTTTGTACGGTGTAAGCTCAACTCTAAATTGCGTAATTTTCGAAATATAGTAAATTACATTATCACACTATATAGGTCCTAAGTCGACACAGAATAAGTGTCTGCACCTCTTGTGTCAAGAGGTGCGACTCTCCGGACCACTTTTTCAGAGCGGCTGCGGGTGAAGTCCTTCAATATTACGTACCCAACTCCATACTTCCTCTACAGAAATTCACTCGATACTGAATTAGAAACTGTAATATGTAGAAATATTTTAGTTAGCAAGGGAATTGATCTGGATAATGTGCTTGGTCAGGAGGTGCCGCTGTTATGAACTGCGTTTGAGCCTCTTCTTTTTTGCAGAATACAAATACAGATGATCGTTTCCACATAGCTAACTCCACAATATCTTCCTGCCCATTTAGCATAAAGATAAGAGTAAGACAAACACAGCCACACCGATTGCAAGGGCACTGCCACTGCCCATCCTCAGTGTCTGATTGAAACAGAGGGGGATGGCACGCGCACTGAAATACAACGAACGCGACAACGTTAGATTTCTAGCGCTTTTTGACAAACCCCGTCGGTTTTGATGTACCGTTGACTGATACGGAAAAGAAAAAAGAAGCATTGAGCTTGACACTGTGTAGAATAAAATAAAGACTTAGGACATTTTCTCAAATATTATTTTGACAAAACAAAATATTCAATAGAATTGGCTACACACCTAACCACTTTCCATCGCAAGAGTTAATCTAATGACAGCATTTTCTTTGTGTGAACAAAAAAACGATACCGCAGCTTTTACAATGCACAAACTGAAAAGTGATTTCTGCAGCGATAATAAGAAAAAAAGGTTTTTCTAATCATTTAATTTTACCCGATTGAAGGCATTAAAGCGTCGTTCTTGGTGACAGATTGGAAATAAAATCTTTTGTGACATTTATATTTCTACATATTCCTTATCACATTTTCAACAAATCCCAGGGATCAGACATATTCACTATGTGCTGAAAATAAATCGAGCGTTTCGTTTATAAAATTGTCGAACATAATTCAAGTACGTACTCTACCTTATCTCACTTGTTTTTTTTTTCTCACCAGTTTTGTTTTTAAAATTGAGACCTGAGCCTATTACATATCGTGAACGAAGCGTGTGGAAATTGATAGGTGGGAGTGCGAATATTGAAGATTCAAATCCGTATTGAATCACCACTGTCCAAAATATTTCATTGAACTTTCAAATTTCTTGTATGCGGGTTTGTGAATGGATCGATTTATCGAACATTAGCACATCAGGCGAAATTCAGGTTTATTCAGGAAAGCTGTTCATATGTTGAAATAGTGCTCAGAGGCACGTGTCGGACCTAAGACAAGGCTGTATTCAGCAGCTCTCACTAACAAACCTTTTCGGCAAAAGTTGTTCATTTTTTTTACGTTCTCTATGATAGCACTTATGCTACAACAATCTTTGATACACCGGACGGTACCCCAAAAAAGCTACGCACGTCGCCCTTAAGAATTCAAGGACATTGCGTCATATACAGCCTACTCTGCCCATTAAAACAAAGCATGACGCAATTTTTGAATTAATAGTATGAAATAAGTCAAATATATTATAAGTCAATTTGATTTATTTAATTTAAGTCGCCTTCCTGTTACATCATTTTGATTTTATTTCATTCAAATCACAATAGCTAGGATATTGCGGTTCTTTTTCAGTACATTTTTTCACTTCAAGAACCACTGTAAAAAAGTTCGGCTCCTCGCGGAGCATTCCCGCTTTCTCCCTTTATCTGTAGAGTTAAGCTATAGACCTTTCCATCGCTTATCACCCCGTCGAAAAATGCTGGGTTATTGTGCTGTGGAAGCAACGGCGCACGCTCAGAAGGCATTTTACAGCCCAGCAGACAAAGATGACAGCGCGCAGAACAGGATTTTTGCAAATGTCTAATGTTGGTGCATTTTAGATTAGATAAATGTTACCTTATCAAGAAGTGCTTGTTTCAAACGCCAAAAGCTTGGCTTCTTCCTCCGACAACCAAATCTTGTAAGAACTACTTGGCCTGGCGTATAAACCATAGGCAAAACGTCCTTTCATCTTGAGGTAAAAACGAGTATAGATTTGTTTTAAACATGGCCGACTGATTTGTTCACTAATTTATCCGATAACTAAAATGATGTGAAAAAAATGATCACGGTATTTAAAACGTGCTATTTAATATGTTTACTTATTGAAGAATGTCGTTTATTTTAATTTTGCGCTCTGACGTGCTTGCAATAAACTCACGAATTAAACGGAAGTAAAAAAGAAATCTCAACGTTACAATTTGCGCAGAAGAGCACCGTTGTATTCTTGTTTCCTGCTTGAAGTACATCGTTCTTGCTTGATTCCTTGAATACGATGCAAAGCAAATATACATAAAAGCGTGGATGGGTAAACAAAAGGTAAAAATATATTTCCGAAGTTGCTTTTTTTGGGGTTAAGGCTTGATTTATATCATGTAATAAAACAGGTGTAATTCGAGTCGTGATTTTAGTAATTATATGTTCTAAAATTTAAATCATACTAATACTTATTCTCCACCCTGCTATTAGTATAGACTCGGTTGTTGAGTCCATAATATGACAAATTATTATCAAAATAAAAATAACCGCAATAATTAAACCAGTCTTCCGCCAAACTTAGGTTCCCAGTATTGCCCCCGAGATTTTTGGGGCGCTTTACGCGATGTCGATGCAGGTGCCAGTGATAGGCGACGCAAGACGTCATCAAATTCAGAAGGATCAGCCATATCAGCCAATTTATCCATCTCGTTGCGCATCCACACGTGAATAAATATCGAGTCGCGGACGATTTGACAAATCTTAGGCACGCGTGTGGCTCCAAAGACTTTCAGTTCTACCTAACAAAAAACAACTTACCTATCATTGTTTCTTTTGTGTGCCCAAACGATATTTCAGATTTTGTTTGTCGTTACACCCCCATTGAAAATACGTCTAAGGTCCACATCAGCTTTGAAGGACTATGGGACCTCACAGGACTTCAATACCCTACAGAAGAACCCTTCAAGGATACCCCACAGTAAAACCCTTCAGCCTCAAAGCCCTTCAACACGTCAGCCCGTCAGACCCTTAAGCCGAAACCGCGTAGCGCATCAACCCTATAGACGCCCAAATGACTGTGAACCATGGAAAAAATGTAGTTCAAAACGTCAGTGGAAATTTATTTCGGACATTCAGTTTTACATGGATATTGTAACTCAAAAATACGATAAAAACCAATGTTTGTTCAAACCCGGGCGCACGGTGCTGTAGACGAAAGTAATCAGATCAAATAAGCCCGAGTTCTTTATCACAAAAAGAAATCTTTCAAAGTACTCACACTGCCGCTGGGTAAATTCCTGATATGCGGTAGTTGGCTAATAAAATCGAGCAGGTTCCCTCACCAACCCATACATAGTCTCAGTAAGCTCGTTTAGCGAAAACCTCGAACTCGCAAGCCACACCCGCCACCGTTGAGAAATCCTGAGCACAGTCACGGTGTTGACGCTGATGCCGTCGTGGCGGCGTCTTCGGCGTATTTTTCGCTTGATGGATGCTTCAGAAGCCGGACGGACGAAGAGGCGCAAGGAACGTTGCCGTACAGCGGCCGTCATCTAACGACTCAGGACCCACAGTGCCATGATCCCGGTGCGCAGGAGCTACATGCGGTGGGGCCCTGACCCCAACTGCCAGACTTTTGGCGAGTATACCGACACCGGCCACCATCTCCTTGAACGCACCTAATACGATGCGCTCGACCGGTGCTGAAGGCGGCCAACGCCGAACTGGGGTTTACCTGCAGAACCAAGGAGGAAACTTCACGCATCCAAACGGACCAAGGGGCGAGCCCTCAAAGCCATGCTTACCTTCCTGGAGGAAACCGGTCCGCTCCAGACATCCACGGCGGGGTGTGGGTTGCTCTTCGTGTACTTTGACGACGAAAAGAGAGGACGTCCTACTCTGGTGAAAAGCAAAACCGTTCTGTTTATTTTCTTCTTTTGGGGAAGCGTCCCCCGCGGAGAACCGGTTCCCGGAACGGATCGCTGTCGCTTCCCCCTCACCATCTTCCCCGCGTCCCTGTTCTTGGGCAACTCGCCGCTCTCGAATTGCCCGCGCGAATGTCGCTCGCTGCTTCACCACTCGGAGCGTGCGGGCCGCTTGTCGCCGGCTGGGCAGTCACCGTCTTCGGATGATGGCGGAGGCCGCCACAGCGGTAACAACAAGCAAACCGCCCACAAGCGGAGAGAAAATGGCTATACCGTCTCCCCACACCACTCTCTCCCGCCGACCGCTGGAGAAGGCCTGGCGGCCCTGCACCCTCTCCCCATCGCCAGGCGGAGAGAAGCGCAGGCGAAGACCTTAAGCGCGCTCCAAACCAAAGCTTCTTTTTGCGGCTGTAGGTCGTGCGCCTCCGGATGTGACGCATTTCGCGTCGTCTTTGCTGTTTCCGGGCGCGCTCTCTGAGTCAGAACCGTGCGCTTTGGTTTGGACGGTGTCAGCTTCGGGCGAGCGCGCACGCGCGCACGCAGGCACGAGCGCACTCTGGCGGTGACGTGACGACCAATCAAAATGCAGCTTTGGTCCCGAGCTGGTGTCCAATGATCGTTGCGCTGGTTGCGCCGCGCCGCCTTCATTCCATTGCTTTCGTGATGGCATCTCGTGTGGATCCCACGTACGAAGCTGGAATTGCTGAGCTAATGAACCTTTGTGTGGTAAGGTACGTCAGCAATGCAAGAACCGTCAACATGACTCGGCTGACTGCTTTCGCGGCTGCATGTGAGCAGTACTTGAGGAGTACGAAGAAGAAGAATCGAAGGGCCATCCGCACGCTGTTGAGGTCTAGAAAGACGCTCGGCGAGTACGCCACCACTGTGCGACAGATGTACCAGGACCCGACGGCCGGATCTTCGAGTCCTTCTGTATGTCAAGAACCAAGTAAGTTATGCTAGCTTTTATTTGGGTATGTTTAGTATATTTTTCATCAGAATGTACCACCGCATAAATATAAACGTGAAGCGTGCACCATCTCAGTGAATTAAGGTACTGTACTTTCGCTAGACGGCAAATTCACAAGGTTTAGTCTTGTAATACTAACGTCTAAACGCTTGGCTGACTACATGAAGGTACTTTTGCTTCCCCCAGCTCTCGCGATCGCGTGCGAGACAAAAACAAGCGCTGTCTTTGCCTTTAGCGGTGTGTACTACCATAGGTACTATCAGGTGGGTTTAAAGGCTCCTTGCACTGAACACCGCGGGTATACTCGCTACACTAGCTGTCTGGCATGCTTTGTACAGGTGAATAACCACATTCAGGGATCACTACTTTTGTGACACCTAACGCAAACGACTGAATTTTCGTGAATTGGTCCCAGAAGCGTCTGCCCGATGGAACGGGTCGCTTTGAGAAATTCGTCAAGTATCGAGCTATTGCAAATAGTCCTTTATAGTATTTGTGCAGGTGCAAGCCTTTTCAGTGCATGTAACGATGTGTAAGAATCGGTCATTTTTTTGCACTTTTTTTCTAGTGCTGTATGTCAACAGTTCATGTGTGTATAGATGCTTTCCTGAGTCCCATCTGTTCAATAGTGCATGTAGCCAGTTGTGTTTGTGTATTTTCAAGGTTTGAGCATCTCCTGTCTCGTTGCTCCACTGCTGACCAAGGAGACTACGAGCGCCGACAACACTATCTCTGCAGGAGAGAGGCTATGCGGTCTGCAACGGTAAAGCGTTCTTCCATATTCCACCTAAATCACAAATTTCAAGGATCTTTATCAGAAGCCAAGCTTTGTCATAGGTCATAGGCCTGCCATCTTTCCCGTTAACTGCATATAGCATTTTCAGATGCAATAAAACTCTGTATGCAGCGTATGGTCCTTACAGTACACGGAGAGATATATCCACATGCTTCATCAAATACCCTTTAGCTAACACTTGCGAAGCCGGAGCGGTTAATATTTAGCTAACACTTCCGAAGCCAGCCAGGGTTGTAATTATGTTCCATGTGAACCCCGAGTGAGGCGCACATACTTTCTGCAGCAACACCAGTGTGGGTTCCGGATCCCACCCTGACACAGTTTGAGGAGGTCCACGTTGTGCTAACTATTCTGTCCCCTCCTTTCTTACTAACAGGCGTTTGCTCAGAGTGCATGTTCCGATTGTCAGACATTCAACCTGCTTTCACTGCATAATAAATCTCGTGCATGCACTGTATGCAGCATCTGTTGCTTGCTGCCCAAGATGTTCTCTTTTCACTGCATAACACCGGCTGGCCGGGGCACTGTGCTCCTTGGTTTGCCTCGTTGCTGAAAGCGTTAGGGGTGTTCCTTGCTCACAGTTGTCTTGAGCCACATGGCATGCTTGCTTTTCTAACCGCATGTCTTGGTTGTGGGTCTGAGGGTACTTGCAGGTAAGTTAGGTATGATGTTTGTTCTGCACGTGTGCAAAGACATTGCGAGCTTCCTTGTGAGCGTCGTGTCGACAGGTTCAGATCAGTTTTTTTTTTCTTTGTGCTCATTGCATATCTCGCCGAGGTACTGTGCTGTTCGAAGATTCCTGTGCTGCAGTGCGACAGGGATCTTACTTGATCACAGCTGTATTGGGCTTGAGTGTTTGCCTTAAAATGCATGCACTCATGTTCCCTGACAATGTCTAGGCACTTCAGTTGCAGCTGTTTCTTGGTAGCAGCATGGGTTTAGTCAGCTTGGGTTACTCTGGGCCGAGTAACCGAGTACGAGAACTGAGCACTTTGTCGACTGCTCAGTTCTGCGTTGTGTGTCTAATGCTTGCTTTTCTTTGTGTGTGTATCTTGCAGGTACGGGCCTCGGTCTCTCGGCAGAGCCTGACTGCTAGAGAATGTGTCTCCTGCTTGGTGGATAGGAGTTGTTTATCCCAATGGAGATCCATCTTGATCGAGCATCATGGGTGTACACAGTGTGGCCAAGAATTTGTTGCCTTGACTAAAAGTTCGCAGTGCGAGAAATGTTTGCCGCACAACAAATGAACCAGAAATGTTTGCCGCACAACAAAATAAACCGGAACTCCATTTTGGTAGACATGGTGCTTGCACCCGCAAACCAACAGGCATGCACATTCTGCTACAACTCTTGCCGCGACGTCATTGTGATCCCCGCTTGCAAAAGAAAACTTTGTGCCCCCCCCCCTCCTTCTTCCCCCCAAGACCAGCACGGATTAAAGACCTTTCCATGCAGTTACTTTCTCGTTTGTTTACTTTCCCTTGATTTTTCGGTGCACGTAATGATGGAAGTGCCAGCATTTCTTGGAGACTAGAAATACTGCACACAAACTTGTCCCGGGGCAGCCGACATGCTGCTCTATTCGTAAAAATAGATTGACGCGTGATTAAAATGAGTGAAGTGTGTTTCTATGTTTAAATTGTAGGCACATTTTATATTTCAATGGCATATTTGGCGGAAACATTGCGCTTTCAAGGTAATAAATGTTAAACTTTGTACCTCTCTAACTTCTGTGCTTTGTGTCTTAACTTAAAGGCTCCTAAAACGTTTGTAGCATCCCCACATAAAAGATGCTATAATTTCTATGGTTCCACCACTATGCAGATTGTTCTGCAAAGGGAGAGCACAGTAAAAGTGGTGTTATGTAGATCTTGGCATATTCCAGGTAATTCGGACACTTTGCTTTAATGGTTTCAACTACAAAGTTTCCGAGACACGGGAGGCAGCTTCCATAAGTGGGCATCTCGAAAACGGATATGGTCGGCCTTCAAAAAGGCTGTTTGAGAAGGTTTTGCCAGTGCTGTCAGAGTGGTGAATAATAAGTAACATTACCATCATAGAGGACGTGCGACACAAGGCCTGCAGAACAATGTACAGCAACAGGGCTGTCGTATACCGTCCAGCAGTCTTTGTGTATCACATCCTCTATGCTAATATTGTTACAAACCTTCCCCAGTCATTCTATCGGGCTGGTCCGGCACCGCAAGAATTGTGTCGTTGGCGGGCAGTCGATGGCTTGCTGGCTGCAGGAAGAGAAGAGAGGGTGTGGGATGTCACTCAAAAGCAAATGTGTTCCTTTATAAGTAGGGTTCCATGTTTTCAGAGTTTAGTAGTTTTTGGAAAATTCAGGTCTTGGCTTACTTAGCTTTTTAACTGTCCCAGAAATAGATAAATGATTTGTCCTTAGCATAAATTAGCAAAATAATTCCCCTTTTCTTTAACTGGTCAATATTTTAATTGGGAAGCGAGATCTTTTCTTGGAAAGTCAGAGCCTGTATTGAGTAGTCTAGCGGAAAAAAAATATCACCCAGTGGTTTTATTTTTTGGCCATGTACAAGCTTCACAATCGAAGTTCATTGAAGAAATAGCGATCTGCG